>CM021102.1:344402903-344427813 GCA_007115665.2 Sequoiadendron giganteum | reverse complement strand
GGTGAAGACGTCCCATTGCTCGTCAATGGATAACACCTTAAGCATTAATTCTTTACTTGAGCTCTGCTGAGTTGGCCTTTGTAAATACTTGTATATAGGTTAGTTTAGGTTTCCTTTCCTGCTTCATTGTTTTGCCTTGCTTTTGCTTGTTTCTCAACAGTTTTGTCTTGGTGAGTGTCCTTATTCTTACTGTGGTGGTTGTGCTTGGTATGATGAATGATTCACTTTGTTGCTTGCTCTTTGTGTTCCTTGGATATATATTCACTCCCAACTATTGGTTTTTGATCATCTCCATGAAATCAGTTTCCATACTTGAACTTTGATCTGACCTGGGAAGAGACCCTTGTTTGAATCTTTTTGTATTTATCTTGGATCATACATGAAAATACATTTTAATTTCTTTCGAGAAGTTGTGCAATAGCCATTGGGAGGGCTGGGTAAGTGAAAAAAATTAAGTCTGCTCCAGTGACCACTGTGATTCCAAACCCATAGTAAGCTTTGATGCTTACATAGTTGAGAAAAAAAAAAAAAGCACTCAAAATAAAATATCAAGAAATAAAGGAAAAACAAGAAAGGTCACAATGTGCAAACTATGTGGGTCTGTGAATAACTCTATCGAGGATATGGATGCCTGGCTGGCAATAGAGAAATTTTCATGGGATCACAATGATAACTCCACTGAGGCTATGGGCTTCGCCCCATTTAAATTTTTGAAATTCTAGGAGACAATGCTTTCTATCTCAAGACACTAATTAGTGAAGAAATCCCATTGCCCATCAATGGGTAACACATTAAGCATTATTTCTTTACCTAAGCTCTGTTGAGTTGGCCTTTGTAAATACTTATATATAAGTTAGTTTAGGTTTCCTTTCCTACTTCACTATTTTGCCTTGCTTTTGCTTGTTTCTCAGCTGTTTTGTTTTGGTGAGTGTCCTTATTCTTACTGCAATGGTCATGCTCGATATGATGAATGATTCACTTCGTTTCCTACTCTTTGTATTCATTAGATATATATTCACTCCCAACTATTGGTTTTTGATCATCTCCGTGAAATCAACTTCCTTACTTGAAGTTTGATTTGACCTAGGAAGAGACCCTTGTTTGAATCTTTTTGTATTTATCTTGGATCATACATGAAAACACTTTAATTTCTTTCGAGAAGCTGTGCAATAGACATTGGGAGGGTTGGGTAAGTGAAAAAACTTAAGTCTTCTCCAGTAACCACTATGATTCCAAACCCATAGTAAGCTTCGATGCTTACATAGTTAAGCAAAAAAATGAAGCACTCAAAATAAAATATCAAGAAATAAAGGAAAAACAAGAAAGGTCACAATGTGCAAATTGTGTGGGTGTGTGAATAACTCTATCAGGGCTATGGATGCCCAGCTTGCAATAGAGCAATGTTCATGGGATCACAATGATAACTCCATCGGGCTATGGATGTCTAAGTTACTTTTGGGGTTAGACCACTTATGTAGCTTTATTTCGCCTGAGTGACAGTTCTTTGTATGGTCTTCAGGGAAAGGGAATGAATCCACCATGCAGAAACTTCCAAGATTCCCCTGCACATTGATTCAACTAAGGATCCTTCCTCCTTCGACCTCCTAGTTCACCCATGGAAACTAGCTTCTAGTCTGTGAAACCAGAGAATCTAGGTTCTAAATGAGTATTTATCCTCAAAATGCTCAGGAGTGTTCCCTAGTGGAGTTTCCATTTGTTGTGGCTATAGCACACATGCCTTGTTTTGAATGGGAACCCTCTCTTTCATTGTTTGTCAGGTCGCTTTTGCCATCACCTCATTTTGTGTGCCCCTTATGTTTGAGTTCTAAGTGGTCAATCAGTCCTAAGGTCATCATCTTAAGTTGACCAAGTTTCACCACCCTCAAAATTTTCATGTCTTTGGCCTTCATGAAGCTCCTTTGGTAGTTTTCTTTAAGCCCCTTAAACTGTCATTTTTCATGCCTTGCGAATCTGCCCTTGCGGGCCGCCCTTGGTAGATTTTTGTCCCTTGTTTTTTGTTTGTGTAGTGACCAATTCAGTCTGTCTGCCTACCTTTTGGGTCTCGTGTATGCTTCATCCATTCCTTCTGTAATTTCCAAAATGGAAAATATTGGGCTGCCTTCCACCCTACGGGTTCTATCGTTCCCATTGCCAACCGTTTCAAAACTTGTGCCCACCAACTTTTCCTATCGCCAAACTGGCATTTAATGCAAAAATTTAATGCCTCAAATTCTATAAATAGTAAGTGATGATAGGTAAATTTTAGTGGCATTCCCTTTACAATCTATCAATGATCATCATGCTTCCACTACCTCCGCGCCCGCATAATCTTGTCGTCATTCAATCATTGTTGTCATCGGATTCTTCAAGATTTCCTATAGGTTGTTTAGGTCGGTCTTCTGCCACCAGCTATTTATATGGATTTTATAAAATTATGCAAAGTGGCTAAGGTTTTAGGATGGGAAACTTTGAATCTAGCTGGAGCGAGCAATCTCGTACAAAACCCATGTTTTAAAATTTTAAAATCTTTCAAAAGTCGGCCATTTTGGGTCGTGTAGAACTTTGCACCTCCGTGTCTGTTCTCAACCAAGGTCGTGAAACCCTCACAGCCCATGGATCTCCTATTGCCATTACTTGAGCATTGTGAAACATGTACTTTAAACCATGGCCATCACCCTTTGTGGCTCTATTCATGCAGATGGACGTTATCTCCTCGTCATCGCCCTTCAAACCAAATAGAGATCCTAAGGTTAGGGGAAATACTCATGACCTCAATGGGACCGCAAGTGTGGGATTCTTCAAGCAAATGGCTCATGCCCTTCACTATTCCCAAATGGTTGTGTCACTCCGATCTTCCACTTGGCGGGTTCCACAGGATGCTTCTTCATCACCTTCAAAGCAAACTCAACACTTAGCTTAAAATCTCCCCCGTAGCTGTCCACCCTTGTGGGTCCACTTTTGCGGCCCACTTAGTGCCTTCAGCTCTTTGTCTAACCACCATTTTGAATGGCCATCATATGCTTTCTTCCCACTCTATGAACCCCAATGAACATTTTGCTGCTAGCGAAACCTTCATGCTGATCAGCCCCTTTTGTGGGGCCATCTTCCGCAAACCATCGTACATTGTTCACCGCTGATAACCATGTCCAAACCTAAATGGCGAAACTCTCCCTTTCACTTGATCAATGGATTTCACATCTGCCCTTTCCATCTAGATCGTTCCTATCCACATTGGCTAAGTAATGACCTTTTGTGGGCCCACCTTTGTGGGTTGTCGTCTGTAGGCCACTCCATGTTGTTTATCGCCTCAAAATTGTCGACTGCCCTTTCTCGCCTGCCTTGCAGACTCTACATCATCCACCTCCCTTTGGTCCATTTGCACAAAAATCACCAAGTAAAATTCATAGTGGATCCTTCCTGTGGGTTCAATAGTGCGGGTTGACGTCTCGTCCCCACCAATTCATAATCGCCATTTTCAAATGGCTATGTTTAACCTGCCACCCGCCATGCGGAGCCCGATACCTCTACCGCTCTCTTGTTGATTGTGAATGAGTGATGCATGTTCATAATTCTTTTGGATCTGATGATGTGGACCACCACCTATGGGTCACCATCCTACCTTTGCTGTTTCAAAATGGCTACCACCTAGCTGCTTCCCACGGGTTCCTACCCGCACCCTTTGATAAGCTCAAACATTAAAGGGAGTTTCGACTACCATCCTCCCTACCTGCGAATGCCACATTGTGGGACTCCATCTATGGGTTTCCATCACATCAATGCCATTTTCAAATGACAAACATCCAAACGGCCGAGACACTGCTTGCCTCCACAACTCCCTGATCCACATGCCAAAACAATCAACCTACCACATCCCAAGATCTCAAAAGTAATCAAACTCAAATCTCCAAGCGACTTAGCACCTTGGTGGACCCCACTAAGCAGTGCAAAAGAATCAATGCAGGTGGCCAACTATAGGCCATCATGCCCTCTTTTTCATTTGATCGTTGCCACCTCCAAATAGCTTCCAACCCAGGGAAACCTACATCCTTAGGCCCACATTGCTCTATCTCCCTCGAACGAAAGGCAAACAATGATTTCCAAAGGATGTTGTGATCTTTGAAGCATGAATTTTCAAATTTAATGTTTATTTCATAGGTTTTTACTAACTCTCCCCTCATTTTATATATGAATATTCTTACTGTGTCTTTGCCTACAGGATTTATGGAACCAGTTGCAAGACCATCAGGGGTGTCCATCGAGCAATAAAAGGGGAAGAAATCTGCTAAGGCCCCAAGATGGAAGGAAGACAAAGACCAAATGAAATATCAATTTCATGGAGTGGAGGTCACCTCCAGAGTCACCACATAATGGGAGAAGATCATAGACACCAATCTCGACCACATAAATATAGATGAGTTCAGATAGAGGGTCATAATTAATCCCACCATAGAGAACACAAAGAGAATAAGGAAGAGCGGTCTGGCTAAGGAAAACGACTTCCTGCCAACTCTTGTAGCACCTGAATTAGTGATGGCTTACAAAGAAGCCTACCAAGAGACAAGCAAAAAAATTGTAGACCGGGATGGCTAGGTGTTAGCTGATCTCTCTGCCAAGTCTATAGCACAGACATTTCACATCCCCACTCATGATATTTTAGAACAAGCATCAATGGAATATGCAGAAAACATGTGGAAGTTGGACCCCTTAAAGTGTAAGAAATTGATTAACCAATACTAGTTAAAGGATAAAAGGGGCAATGCAAACAAGGTGCCCCAAGAATTGTTTAGAAGTGACTTCTATGAAGATTATCATGACTTGGTAACTTTGCTAAGCAGAGTCATGGGTATCTCGACTGTAGCTTATTTCTTCGACTGGATGTTTTATTTCATAGAAGAAATTATCAGAGGCACAACCAAGTTCGATTGGGCTTGGATGATTAGCAAGAATCTATATGAGCAGTTTTTGGTGGTAAATAATTCCCACCAATTATATATGACCTCTTATTTGGTCTACCTTTTGGCTCATGCCAGTCCACACAGAGGCCTATTTTTGGCACAAAACACAATTCTAAGGAGAGAACTAAAAGTCTATGACAAGTATCCATAGCTCCAATACAAGAACTTCAAAAGAGACTATTGCAGGGTGAATGATGCATTCATCGGGCACATCATCAGGCTTATTAGAGGGGGATTTGAGAGAAGAGTCACACACAATTCTCGTGCATTCATCCAAAGGTTCAGATTCTTGTTCATCCAATTTCCCAAATTATTTATACCCAGACCGAGGGCTTCAATGACAAACCATAAAAGCTGCTTCGGTTTCCAAATGGCCAGATGATATTACTGGAAGTGTTGAGGCAATTGCAAAACACCCATAATATCCTTACTGGAAAGCATCGGCTAGTAGTTCCATATCCACTCACATTTGGGAAAGCAATTTGTGCTCTCTCGGTGGCCCAGTGTGCCGAATATTCTGAAAAGGAGCTCGTTGAGTATAACTTGAACCTCTACACTCTCCAACCAAGAATGGACCCTTACAAAAAATTGAAGAAACTCGCAAGTAGGGAGCACACCCACCTGCATAATGTTGAAATTTTTTGGGCCAACTCCCAAGATGTTAAAGAGGTACGCATGAGGCATTACATGCGTATGACAACATACTTCATTAAGACAGTTAAGCTATTCCTAGTGCCATATCAAATTATTGAATATGAGAACATTGTCATTGATCTAAGGTTTGATGTTGTTTTCAATATGCCATTGCCCCTCATAAACTAGAACAAGGAAGAATTCAATGACCTCGACATTTTGACGATACCAATTGAGCACAGAACAAGGCAATGGGTTGATGCTCAAATAGCTAAGCTAAAGCTTCAAGGGGCTGAACTCACTTATGGTGATCTTGAAGATGAGCTTGAGAGTGAGACGAACAATGGGACCACTGTTGGAATTGAAGAGGCTCCTGAGTCTCCTCCTGCCACCAGGTCATGAAAGATAAAGGAGGCATCAAAGCATCAACCAAAGCATAAGGTATATTCAAGGAAGCCGTCAGAGGTTGATACCTCAAAGAAAGCTAAGAAATCTAGCGGGTTCTCTAAGATGCCAAAAATTCAAGAAGATCCAATACATGAAGGGGAAGAAGAAGAAGAGAATAAGAAACCCAAGTCACCGCCTACTACCTCTATCCTTGCTACCACTACGACTACCACTTCTATTACTCCTCCCCTAGTATCTCAAGTATTAGTTGTCTCCACCTCGCCCACAATGGGCATCTCAGTTCACCTTGCCTCCATCTCACCCACTACGCCTATTGTGGTGAGAGACTCCTGCTTCATGACAACTTCCCTACTTTCTTCCTCTTCGATGTCCCTGTCATCCATGGTTCCCTTGGTCACTACAGCAACAATGCCCTCCCTTTCTCTCCTAGAAGCATTTTCCTACCAATGCAAAACATTCCCATGGAACTTTCTGGGGTATTAATGAATCATGTGGTGCAAGCTGCTCTAGCTCAATGCATTGTCGGTATCCTTGTCCCTCCTCTAATAGAATCACCTAAAATGGAGATGAAAAATGTGGATTTCAAAGGAACTTGAGAGGCAAATGAAGGAGACAACCGAAAAATAAAAGGATGTCAAGATCGAAGATCCCTTCAAGGATGACTACCATGCGCATCTAGAGTATGAACACCTAGTCATCAATGATGTAGTATACGAAGAGGAAGAGATGTATCAATCCTTAGAAGAAGTTGTCAAGGACTCAGGTGCCAAATATGTGATAGAGTCCTCCTATCAGGAACTTGAAGAGGAGTTGTCCAAGCAACTCAAAGATGTTGGTGAGGAAGTTGAGAGGCAATATTTCGAGGAGAAGAAGGAAATAGAGGATGACATGGAAATATCTACGGAGCCTCCATCAAAAGAACAAAATGAATGCCTCGGCCAAAAGGAAGAAGCACCTCCCGAGCAGGGAAAACTCTAGTGGTGAATCTTCACCAATTGGCGAATATTTGAAATTGGGACCTCCAAAAATGGTGAATAATACAAGCTAGAAAGGATGTTGAATCACCAGGTTTTTACAAAAAACTAAATTCATCTCAATTAATTCACCTATGCATTATCTTTTAAACGACGCGTCATTGGAATTGATTCACTAGTATTTTATACTATAATTACAAATACTAATTATATTCGTCAATAATATTATATTCGTACAATTATTTTTTGGGAAATATCACCACTAATAATACATTACCATTTCATTTTAGGGCTATTTTAGCTTTGAATAGAGCTTTTATTTATTGCCATCGATTAGATTTTTAATTGGATGGTTGCAATTCATTCCATGACCTATATGCACGTGCCTTTAAAAAGGCTTGTTGAGGCCTATAATTTTTTTTGGTCCACATGATTAGATTTAATCATGTGGCCCATAACAAATTTTGGGCCTCAATAAGCCTTTTTAAAGGCATGTGCATATAGGTCACAAAATGAACTGCTACCCCCGGGCCTCTAAAGAAAAATGGGGGAACTGTGCCGACCAACTATGCAAATTTTTAAAGGAGAGATTCACCATTGTAATTAATCATTTTAGTGATTATTCACTAGGATTCGCCACTGTGATTATTATTTGTACCAATTATTCATTAAGATTTGCCAGGATTTTACACCTTCACCAAGGGGGGGGTTTCTTAAAGTTATCCTTACTCCCAAGAGGGAAGAAGAAGAAAAGAAAGGAGATAAAGCTAAAGAAGAAGATAAACCTAAAGAAGAGGTTGAAACAAGGAAAAGTCCTGAGGTAGAATGTCATGTAGAGCTCAGGCAAGAAGAAGAAAATATGCTTGAAGAGGAGGACAACCCCAAAGAAAATATAGCTAGATTCCGAGAAAATAAAGTTGTATTTTGACAAGAAGATGGAAAATGGAGCTGTCGATTCATTAAAACTAGATTTTATGGACTTTGCTACTAGAGAATTCATCCAATCTAAACAAATGTAAAAAGCTACACCCAAGTGCCTAAATAATTGGGAGTTGATTACTAGCTAATCAAAGAAATTTTCGTTTCAAGTGCTTCAATTGGAGATAATGGAATGGGATAAGCTTTGAATATTGATAGGAAAATTTGTGGAGTATGCCATTAGAAATAAAAAATAAGGGAAGCCTATCATTGATGATGATTTCTTCACTTTATAAGCTACAACAAAGAGCAACTAGCTACAGGACAAAGTGCTATAGTGCCAGACACTAGAAGATAGAATAGGCTAAAAGAAAAACAATGTATTTTAAATTGTAAAATATTAGGGGTAGGTGAAACCCTAGTTTGTAGTGAATCTTGGCCACACAATGAGATTAAATCTTGGCCACTTATTTTTCTTTTTGAGCACTATAAATAGGGGGTCTCCTCTCATTTTCAAGAGAGAGTTGAGTTTTTGTAAAGACATGTTGCTAACATTCTAATAGAAATTCATTGATTTTGGTGGATTCTTGAGTTTCATGCATGTTTCATGATTCTTCTCCTCATAGTTAGTATATTTGTGTAGATTTACTTTGTTTTTCTATTTTTTTACATGATTTAGTAGATTAGTAGATGATGTTCATTGATGCTAAAGAATTTTGTTGTGTTAAGATGCCCTTCCATGTTAATGTTTTTTTTTGTTTATTGATGATAAATAGAAGTGTAAAGCTAGTATGAACATATAATAATTTATGCACTTAAACTTCATCTTTATTCATGTTCATGGTGAATGAATGATTGAAAATTTGCAAAACTTAGAAGATAGCACTAGTTTCATGATACTATAAGATGATTTGGTTAAGTGGAAATTAGTTTTAGAAAGGTTGTTCATTGTAGTGTTCTCCATTATCATTGCTCATTGATAGTTATAGGTCTAGGAACTTCCTCCCTTCCTTTCCCTTTTGACATTTCTTTGAAATAGTAATTTAGATAGAGTTTAGGCATCATTGTAAAGCCAAATCTGATGATGTGAATGGAGTCTAGACTATTGTTCTAAACTTGCAGCGGATGCATATCAATTCTAACTTATTACGAACTCCATTCTAAGAACCAATTCTTCTCCAACTTAACACACATAAGGCTACCCTATGATTACCAACAAATCACATGAACCAATTGAGACATTCCAACCATTGTCATGACCTGACACCTGAGAGACCTTGGGGTAGTGATTTGAAACTTGTTTGCAGATTGATACCTTTCAAAAGAGGTGATGCATCTATTCATTACCTATGTTGACAAGTGAAAAAACACCCATCAATAGATACCAGATATGCTTCTATTTTTTTTTTGGAAATAGGCACAAGAGTTTGAGGAAAATAAGTTATGGGAAGCAATTCATCTTGCAGGAAAATTTAGTGGAATGATAGAAGTGTGGAAGCCCACCCCTACCTATCATAAAAATATTGTGATAGTTTGATTATTTAAATAACTTTCACTTGACGTTTTATTAAAAATATAAATTGTCAAAAAATATTTAATTTATGATTTTTTATAAAAAAATCTTCTAGAAATTAAAACATTATTGTTGATTTTATGAATCATAAATTTTAAATATGAAAAAAAAATACAAATTTCTATTTTTACTGTAATGCAAATAATTTGATTATTTTTGAAAATATATTATTATGTATCATATAAATTAATTATTTTTTATAAGAATCATTATTCTTACAAATAACAATAAAAAAATTCATCTAACATTGAATTGCTAGAAGTTTTAGAACCCTTCTCTCCTATCCGCCTATACATTTATGCAATAGTAACTTTCTTTCTCTTTTTTGAAGACATTATTAAAGTAGCTAAACAAAAATCAATATATTAGTAATTTATGTAATATTATTTTATAAAATAACTATGTTTAAAACTTTACAAATTTTAGAAATTATGCATGCACTAAATTTTTTAAATAAGTAAAAGTCAATTGCACATAACAAATTTTATTGATAAATAAAAATTATATATAAAAATAAGAATTTATATGTTAAAAATGCATAGAATAATATTTTTAAACTAATTATATTACATAATATAATTATTCTAAATTGTAAAAATGTATCACTATTTTTTTGATTGATTCTTCAAATTATAAAATTGTAGTCCACATTTATTTTAATATTTAACTAGAATAAGTTGAGTATAAATTAATTTATTAATTTCATATGTGCAATTGCAAATATCATAAATACATTATACATCCATCAATTTCAAATTATTTTATTTGAGATAATTTATTTTAGTTTACAAATTGATTTTATTTTTCATATACATTTTAAATTCAATTATCTAAAAGCACATATTTAAATATCACATTTAAATAATCATATATAATTACAAATAGTTCAACCCTTAAATTCATCTATTTAAAATCATATTTAAACATCAATTTAAAACCTAGCAAAAGATAACTATATAAAATTAAAAATAATTTAATCCTTAAATGCATCTATCTAAGAACATGTTTAAATATCAATTTTAAATCTAACTAGAAATATTTATATAAAATAAGAACCAAATAAAATACTTAATAAAACATAAATTATTTTTTTATTATCTAAGGAAAATATTGTTAATATTATATTTTGTTTACATGTTATTGTAATATGGTTGAATACTGCATATTGACATATACATAAAGAGAATTTGGTATTTATCTATTTAATCAATGAATTGTTTCCCCACTAGTCGATGGTCTACTCTTATACCCTAGCATCTCTAGCTCTCTCACACTACTTCTTTTACTTGTAATTCTTTCTTTTTTTTCATTCATACTCCTAACATGCGGAAGCGTAAAAACTTCATTTAATATGTACTCAAAAATCCCAACCAGACGGTTGTCAACTTCATAAATAAAAATTATCATCATAAATAAAAATATAAAAATCATTTATAAAAGTGAAATAGAATTTCAGAGGAATTAAAATAATACACATGCTAACCAATAAAATTAGAATCTCTCTAATTATCTATAAAACGATAAAAATAAAAAACCATCTATAAAAGCCAAATAAAATTTCATAGGAATTCAAAAATATACAAATGCTCACTGATAAAATTAGAAGCTCTCCATTCACTTATAAAGCAATAAAAATAAAAAAATCATTTATAAAATTCAAATAGAATTTTAGAGGAATTAAAAAACATACAAATGCTAACAAAGAAAATTGGAAGATCTCCAATCCCTTGTAAAACAAACAAAATTATGTATCTTGAAAAAAATAAAAAATTCTTACATTATTTTATTACTCATATCAATATAGATATATATATTAGTAAAATAATGTAAAATTAAAAAATAGTAATAATTAGTAATAAACCTAAAATTGATAAATTTATTAAGAAAATTCTAAATTCATATTAAAAATAAATCTTGTTAAAAATATGTTAAAATTTTAAAAACAATTATTTTCTACTTTGAAAAGATTTTCAATTTAAAGTTTCTAAATTCTTATTAAAAAAATCAAAATCTTAAATTTATTATTAAAAATATTTTTAAAATTAGAAAGAATTGTATTCCATATTTGAAAAGATTTTAAACTAATTTACATTTTTATAATAAACATTATATATATATGTATAGATACATATATATTGCCTATAATAAATTTGTACGATTTAATAATAATTTAAAGTGTAATATATACAGTTATATAAAAACAAATATAACAAGTCAACTTGTATGGTCTATTAAATTTTAAATTTGTAATATATAGTCTAAAACGAAAAAAATGGTCAAATAGACCATCAAATTTTAGTCTTGAGTGCAAGTAAATGACATTAGGTTTTTATGTTTTTTCCTCTGAACTTCATGTTCTCTTTATTTATGTTTGTTCCACATTGTGGCATCTACTCCATATTAGGCCAGGAATTTGATGGTCTATTTGACCGTTTTTTGCATTTTTAACCGTATAGTACAACCTAAAAATTTATTAAACCGTAATAGTTGACTTGCTATATTTTTATAAAACCGTAAATATGACACTTAAAATTATTATTAAACCCTAAAAATTTATTGTAGGTATATATATATATATATAATGTTTATGATAAAAATATAAATTAGTTTAAAATTGGAATAATTCTTTCTAATTTTACTTTATATTAATATATATGATTTATTATAAATATATTTATTAATTCAAAATCTTTTAAAATAAAATCTTTTCAAAATTAAATATAATTTTTTCTAATTTTTTTAAGATTTTGACATTTTTACTAATAGTTATCATTGTTTTATATTAATATATATGATTTATAATATTTATTATAAAAATATATATTGATTCAAAATCTTTTTAATAGATTATAATGGTTTTTTAACTTTTTGAATATTTTAACAAGATTTATTTGCTATATGATTTTAGAAACGTCTTATTAATTGTCACAATAATTTTAAGATTTTTACATTTATTTCTAATTATCAATATTTTCTAATTTTACATTTTTTTTAATATATATAGATATCCATATGAATAATAACATAACACAAATTTTCATTCATTGTTTTTTCAAAAGCATTTATTTTATAGTATTTTGTTTATAGGGATTCGGCTTTGGTGAGCAAATTTTATGTCTTTTACAAATGATTCATGTTATTAGATAGATGATTCTTTTGAAGATAATATTCCTTTGGTTTTATTGGTGAGCAAATTTTATGTCTCTTACAAATAATTCATTCATGTTTTTTTTTTTGACTTTTTTTACAGGTGATTTGTGAGCTTTGATTCTTTTCAAGATAATACAAGAACATCTATGTTTTTATATAGATCAATTTGGGGATTGAACTATTTTTAATTTTATATAGTTATTTCTTGCTACATTTGAAATTGATATTTTTATTTAAATGTGTTTTTAAATAATTAAATTTAAAATATATATGAAAAATAAAATCAATTTGTAATATAAAATAAATTAACTCAAATAAAAGAGTTTCAAATTGATGGATGAATTTATGATATTATGAAATCAATAAATTAGTTTATATTCAATCTATTCTAATTAAATGTTCACTCCACTTTTATAATTTTAGGAATCAATCAATAAAATAGTAATACAATTTTACAAATTAGAGAATAAATATATGGAAAAAACAATCATATTGTGTAATATAATTATTCTTAAACTAATAATCTATGCATTGTCAAAATGTAAATTTTATTTATTTATACAATTTTTCATTTATCAATAAAATTTATTATATGCAATTGATTTTACTAATTGAGTGCATAGTTTCTAAAATTTGTAAAGTTTCTAACATAATTATTTTATAAAATAATATTTAATAGATTACTAATCTATTGATTTAATATGTACGATTAATAAAATTAATAATGTTTTAATATAAAATAATATAAATAAAATATTTTTTTACAGTTAATTTTTTTCATAAAACGTAAAGTGACAGGTATTTAAATGAACAAACCGTCATAAAATTTCCATATGATAGACAAGGGTGGCCGTAAAATTCCAAGCCTACTCCATATGCTTCATCTCCTTCATCTGCCCCATCTCCTACATATTATAGAGATAATCTTGCTTTATCTTTTGATGAATTGGCTATTTTGTTCAAAGGGATTACCGATTATTTCACTTTAGCTTTCTTTGGTGTGTTCATAATTCTGATAGGGTATGATATATGGCAGGCATTTCAAAAATGAGCACCTTGCCTGCCAAGCAAGGCCTTTTCCCTCACTAGTGTAATAGTGCAGATAATAGTTTTGTATACCAGTTTAAGTAATATTATGGGTGAATTATATAAAGGAGAGCTTCACAAAATGATTCAAAATCATAATTTTTTTGTTAGTGGAAGAGTTCTTGTGTGTGTTTTTGTAGGTTATTTGCTTCCTAGAATGGCTACTCCAATTGTTAGAGCTTTTCTAGCATTAGCAATAACTATATGTGCCCACTTTGCTTTTGAACTACTCCTACTTTTGAAACGTGATGAACATGCACCCAACCACCACCCATCCATGACCTGGTCAAAAATTACAAACCTGATTTTATTCATCATGTATTATAATCCTTGGTTTGATATGATGTTACACAATTTTAGCGAGGAAAGCCATTCATGATCTTCTGAGACAAAGGATTTATGCGATTCTCTCCATCACTAAAGAGGGTGAGTTCCAATTTTCAAATAAGAGGATGAAGGAAATTTCTTGGTATGATTTTGGGGATGTATTTTTGAGGTCATGGTTTTTTGATCGTCCATGCGAAGTTGATTATGTGATATCCAGGTCATTTTTCAATTTAGTTGTATGTATAGTTGTGACAATTTTTACCACACTCTTCCTCTTGTTAAATACATGTTATGACCCTTATTTTAACATTTGGGGCAACAATGATGACTTCTCTACATCGGTCACATTTGGGCGGGATTGTGCACGGCGAGGTTTTTTGTATTTCTCAGAACTGGGTGAAAATTGTGAGGAAGATCCTGATGGGGATGGGCTTGCTCTGCTATTCTCCACTACACCAGTTGTTGCTGTGTGGTTTCCTGTGGTTGGTAATGGTTGTGGTGGGAGATGGTTGTTGAGTGGTGAAACTTCTCTCATTCTTGCCTTGGCTGCTGCATTTGTGGCCAAAGGTTTTTTGGTGGCAGTTGTTGGGGTTGTTTCCTCTAGTCCACTTTTTCTTATGCTCAGGCCTTTATTCCTTCCACTCTTATCCTTTCTTTTGTCCCTCATTGGGTTTCTTTCCAGAGTGGTGATCATGGAGGATTTATTTGGGTTTTTTCTACGTCTATATCCTATGTTTCATTGGTAGAGGCATTCCTTCTTGGCCACTTTGTGGCTCGTGTTCTCTTGGGCACCACTACTAAGGTGGGCCTTGTTGTTAAGTTGGACAGAAATGTCGGGAGTTCATTTTTCCTCTTCAAGGGTGGAGAGGTGGTTGTTCTCTATCGCGTAGGTGATCTGCTCTTGGGTTTCTATTGGAAGGGGTCTTGGTGTTGTTTTTTGTGGTTGTGGAAGAGGTTATATTTTCCCTCTTCCACAGTGCCTATGGGTGTTGTGATCCTCTATTTTGGTACAACTCTTGGGTGTCTTCAGCTTCAAATTTCTAGTGGTGGAGTTGTGACCATGCTCTTTGGGTCTAGCTTTCAAGATGTTGGAATCTTTGATTTTCTACCTTGCGGAGGTCTATTTCTCTCTATCTTGTGGCAAGTGGTGGCTTTAGGGCATTTTCCCTATCTCCTTGGTGGTTATGGGCCCCTTGCCTATGAAGGTGGTGTTCGAGAGTGTGGTTATGGGTGTTTTTCTCTTGGTGCTTTCCTTCTAGATGGGTTCTGGTTTGAGCCCCTTTCAGGGAACAATGTTCTATTGCCTTTAGGGTAAGTCTATGAATGATGCAAGCTACATGGTAGCTTGGTTGAAGTTGCTCATTAAAGCGATGATCCTATTCACTGCATTTCTCTCATTAACTTTCCTCTTGTTGTTAGGGTTGAAGGTTTGTGAGACCATATTTTGCCCACTTTTGGGGAGATGGGGGTGTGTTGATGGTGTGATGTTGAAGGGTATGTGCTAGAAGATTTGTGTTGCTTTTTCCTTGTTGCAGGCATGTTTTTTGGGGGTTTATTTTTGAGTTCCTTTGGGAGTCTTGCTTTTTGGCCCCTTTATTTCTTCTAGCTAGATGCCTTGGGTGGGGGTGTTTTCCTATTCTATAGGAGTTCTTGCTTCATACCATGTTCTACTATCCTTGTATTCAATAGAGGTGAATATTGCTCCTATTGAGGTGGAGCTAGTGGTTGTAGATATGGTGGGAAGTACTTCTCTCCTTTGTTGGTTCTTATTGAGGTGGAGTGTGCTTGCTTTAGAGGGAAGTTTCTTTGGTAGTTTTGGTCCTCACTTATTCCTCTCCTATAGAGGGGATCCCCATCCTTTTGAGGTGGTTTTGGGGTTGGTGTTTGGTTGCTTGGTTCTTTTGGAAGAATGTATCTCTATGACTTATTATGATTCTTACCCATTTTTTGGTGGGAATCTGTTTGGTTCAAGTTTGTTTAATTTGAGTGGAAGGTATGATGCAGTCTAGTTGTTGTGGGTGGTTAGTGGCCTGGTTGTTTCTTGTAGTCTTCAGGGCTTGATGAGTGATGGATTGTTCTTTGACTCTAAATGTACCGTTGTTCCAATTTGTGATTCTTACCCCTCTCTTGGTAAGAAAATGTTAGGCTCATTTTTGGCTAATTGAGTGGAAGGTTTGTTGTAGTCCAATTGTTCCAGGTGTTTTGTCATCTGGTGGTTTTAGGTAGTCTTTTGGGTTTGATGTATGGTGGTTTGTTTCTTGGTTCAATAGGACTAGTTTTTGTCCTAAGTGTTTTGTTTCTCTTGATTGTGGTGCCAAGTTTGGGTTGTTAGTATGTCGTTACCTTAGGACTGTTGTTGGTTCTGAGTGTTTTGTTACTCCTACTTTTTGTTGACCAAGAGTTGTTAGTGTTTTTATTGTGCTACCATGGTATCTTCGTTGGTACTTTTTTATTGGAAAATATTGAGACTTTGTTGTTTGGAAGTGTCCTTCTCTTAGTTCTGTAAAAGGTTCTTGATCCTTTCAAAACCTTTCTTACCTTATCAAAAACATTTGGGGCAACCCATTTAGATATATATTTAATCCACTTTTTAGTTTTATCATAATAAGATGGCTTGCCATTTGTTGGAGATGGTTGGCTACCCACTTGTATTTTCGTCTCTATAAAAACATTTAGAGAAAACATATTTTTCTCAAGGATTTCTACACAAGCCATTATTTTGCATTGATTGGCATGTATGACTTAAATAAATGTCGACATAAATTCCTAGATGGTGAAAGTGATCGGCAACGACTCCTAGATGGTAAAAGATCAAGCTCAAATATGCCCAAGTTGAGCAAGTTGTAGAACTTTCCCACAAAGATATTTACCAAAGACAGGTTGCAGAAGTTATATATTTAGTGTTGATGCTTTAGATAAGTGTAGTATTGTTCAACAAGGTTTTCCGGCTTATGTCATAGGTCAATGTAGGTAATTTTTTATACTGGTGTCGAAAAAACATGAGGAGGTAAGATCCAGTTGCATCATATGAAAATTATGCCAGAATTTTGAATTATATGTATGCTAGGAGAAGATCCTTCTAATTTATGGGAAGTGAATAAAATGTCTTTTAATAAAGAAAATATTCTAATGGACAAAGAGTATGAGAAAGGAAAATAAATTTCTTGCCTTTGTTCTCCGCAATGGGTAAAGTATGGAACAAAACTTATAAAGAAGCTTAAAAAAAGAGAAATTCCTTCTATTTTAGAGCATTTTGCAAGAGTAGAAAAATAGTGTGTGAAGATGACAGTAGTGTCACTCATCACTATCTTCATTGGACTATACAAGGCTAAGTCAGATCCTCTAATGAAAACTTGCTATGAATTATGGGACTTGTTAACCTTTGTAGAAGAGTGCGATATTGATCTCCAGGATAATAAAATAAACATCCTTGACGATTTCAACAGAGAAAATGATCAAGTTTGCATGGTTGCAGATAAAGAGTTCTACAAGCTACAAATGGAATATGAAAAAGTTTCTCTTGATTGTCAAGAGCCACATAGATTTCTATAGGATCTATTAGAGAAATGTGAGAATTTTCTTAAAAAAGAAAATCTACTAGAAAACTGCAAGGAGGATGATTTAAGTGATTCCAAGGTCTGGTGAAAAACAACACCCTGCTACACCCTCTACAAACTATGCAAATTAATGTTGGAGAAAGAGACCAAAGCTTTTGTAGTAGGGGCAGAGGAGTCTTTGAAAAAAATTATTGCTTGTTGCATGTCAAGGATACCAAATATGATTGTAAAAAAGTGTTGGAAATGGGCACAAGAGTTTGAGGAAAATAAGTTATCGGAAGCAATTCATCTTTTAGAAAAATATAGTAGAATAAAGGAAGCGTGGAAGCTCAAACCAAAAGGAACATTTAGCAAGATAGGACGGTGGATAATTGAAGTCAAGGAGTCACCCCTACAGGCTTGGAATTTCAAAGCCACCCCTACTTGTCATAAAAAAAAATTGACGGTTTGATTATTTAAATACCTTTCATTTGACGTTTTATAAGAAGAAAAAAATTGTCAAAAATATTTAATTTATGATTTTTTTATAAAAATCTTCTAGTATTTAAACATTATTATTGATTTTCTGAATCATACATATTAAATATGAAAAAAATATAAATTTCTATTTTTACTATAATGCAAGTAATTTGATTAATGTTTAAAATATATATATAATTTGAACTATCAAAATTGGGTAGCACGACCTCCTATAAACTGCAGTGTGCCTGACAAACTTTTTAACATGATTGGTGTTGCTGGTGCAACATGCCCTCTGGTACCATAGGGGTGGGGGAGAATAGAGCTCATGACCAACCTCCTACAACAAGAAAGGTTTAGCCAACCAAGCTAGGGCCTCAACCCCTTCTAAAATATATTATTATGTATCATATAAATTAATTATATTTTATAAGAATCATAATTCTTAGAAATAACAATAAACAATTTCATGTAACATTGAATTGATAGAAGTTTTATAACCCTTCTATCCTATCCACCTATACATTTTTGCAATAGTAGCTTGATTTTTCTTTTTCAAAGACATATTATTAGATTAGCTAAACAAAAATTAATATATTAGTAATCTATGTAGTATTATTTTTATAAATTAACTATGTCAGAAACTTTACAAATTTTAGAAATTGTGCATGCAATAAATTTTTTTAATTAAGTAAAATTCAATTGCACATAAAAAATGTTATTGATAAATAAAAAATTATATATAAAAAGAAAATTTATATGTTTTTGATTAGCATAAAATAGGTTTTGAAGGGCCCCTGAAACCCTGTACAAAACAAAAGGTAGCACGAAGATAAAGAAATTAAGTTGCCCCACCAAAAGTTGATTAAACAACAATCAGACAACCATCAGCAAAAAGAAAACAGAGGAGCGACACGAAAAAAAAAAGACAGACTAAGCAGTAACTAAAGAAGTTCTTTTAACATCATACCTGCTTCCAAATCCTTAGATATCACTTTATTGTGCATTTCCATGATCTCTTCAACATCTTGCCTTGTCACCACATTGTCCTTTTTTATTTTGCTCCACGTATGGATGCTTGACTAAATCCCCAATTCAACAAATTGCATACCCTTCTTAGTGTGCACATCCCCCTCTTGGTTCACCAAATCATTAGATAGAGATTTACCAGTCTATTCCCTTTCTTTTTCATTCAAAAACACCAAACCTTCAATAGAGGTCTCAAGCTTCTCCTTGCTAAGATTAATCAAAGAATTTAGATCTTTACACATTTGTAAGGAATTACTTTCCACAATGGAAAGCCTTGGACCATGATCACTCTTCAAATTAGTAACATCCTCCACCATAAGGCCAAGTTTGGAATTCAACGATCTAACCATTCTAAAAATAGAGTCCTTCTCCCTTAAGCTTCTCAGAGTAGATATGTTGCAATGAGAAATCATGTCATACATGCCATGGAGATCTTGTACCTCTTGAACCAACCACATAAGTAGATTAAACAAGACATATACCCCTTCCTTGACCAGCCCATAAACCTATGTAAAGTCCATCACACCCCAATACAAACCTCTCCCCTAATGGGAGCTCATGGGAGGGTCTTCTTCTTGTAATCCATCGAGAAGAACATCCTTTTATTTTCCTTTGTCTTTAGAAGTTGACACAGCAGGGGAATCCTCCAAATCAACAACTTTATTCACCTTCCCCACTACTAGAATCCCCCCACCTCCACCAAAATCCTGAATATTCTCCTCATTCACATCATCTGCCACCTCACCAACCTTATTAACCCTAATTACCTACTTCAAATTTTCCACCAATTCATAGGAACTCATTGGCCTCTGCTTCGAAGTCTTCCTTATACTTTCTTTACCCTCTAAATTGACCTTCTCTTAACAAGCAACCTAAATTTCATGTTTCACACACAAGAAATAAGGCTTAGCCTTTTTGACAGAGATTTTATTACCCCCAATAGATGGGGTATAATCTAGGTCCATATGGTAACCATCTGACCAAGTAGAAGATCCATCCTCAATTTTCATTCCAACATCATCTTCCACCTCCTCAAGCTGACATTTCCCACTCAACTTCACCTTCTTCTTGGACTTGTTAGGCTTACCAAGAACATGGGACTCAATAACATAATAAGATTTTATATGTTCCAAAATCAACAACATTAAACCCTCATGTAAGAAGGGATTTCTAGGATTCTTTTTGAAATCCACAATCCCATTCTCGAAATAAAATAGTAGATAAAAAGGGAACGAAACAAGCTTACCATGTCAGAAATGATTTAGCAACATGAAGTGGTTCTCATAAAGAGCCATGTACCTGTCATCCAAGGTAAAGTAATGCATCGGCACCATGGACACCTCTCCCCAAATAGGCTTAATTTTGGTGCGATCAAAACCCCCACACTAGAGTCTAACCATTTTTTCCTTCTCCTTGTCCCTCAAGAAATTCATTCTAGCCACCCTCGATATGGATTTTTCTCTAAAAATTTCCTCCCTTGAGTCGACATCCCCGTAACTTGGACAATAAAATCCTCATTAATAGTGATTCTCATACCAAAATAATTCAACACCCGACCATTCCAAGCTTCAACAAACTCCTACGAGGCACTCGACTCAAAATCGTGCAATTTATCCATGAACAAAGTAACCCCACCCTTCTGTAAAATCTCCTACATATTAGCATTGGCTTTGATCTCAGCACATGAGAAGGGATTTGTCTTGCACCTATCACCTCCCATATTTAATGGTGCAAAAACCACATGAAAGAAACCCCACAGAACACAAATGCAAATAATCAAAAAGGCCAAAGATAAAAATATACCTAAAAAGCCTGTGGGCCTGCCTTTTGAGGTATAAAGAGAAATAATGGCTAGATCCCTCCTGCATATACAACTCATACTCCCACTATTTCCAATGAACACCACAAGCATCAAGTGTCTTATCAACATCAGATAATAATAAATAACACACCAACCTTTGAGATTACCTGAATATATGACCCCCTCCAAAAAATTAGAATAAATCATTGTTTAGAAAGGATATAAGCTCCATGGGGGTAGGTTATCATTAACCTCCCACAACCTAGCTGACACCACACCGAGATTCACTAATAAATCTTCCACCCCATTAACCTCACAAAAGGCATGCGAAATATGAACTTCATCAAAATCATTCAAAATAGATAGGGCGTCAACAATAAATCTTTTAATAGACCAAGATTGCCTTTAGCAGATTCATCAAAGTTGAATTTAAACCACCCAAGAGGAGGAGAATACCAAACAACCCCTTCTCTATCTGACTTAGAATTTTTCAAAGTCTTGGCAATGCCAAAGGAAAGATTCCACTAATCAGCCACCCAAAAATCATATTAAAAAACAACCATCTGACTAGGGACATTAGAATTAACAACAACTTGGAATAAATTCTCCTTAATGGCCGAAAAGATTTTGAAAAGCAAGGAGATCAAGGAGAGAAAAACTTCCCTAAAAATTAATAATGCATAGAATATTATTTTAAGAATAATTATATTACATAATATAATTATTCTAAATTGTAAAATTGTATCACTATTATTTTATTGATTCTTCAAATTGTAAAATTGTAGTCCACATTTAATTTAATATTTAACTGAAATAATTTGACTATAAATTAATTTATTAATTTCATATGTGCAATTGCAAATATCATAAATACATTATACATCCATCAATTTCAAATTATTTTTTTTAAGCTAATTTATTTTACTTTACAAATTGATTTTATTTTTCAAAAAAAATAAAATTTAATTATCTAAAAACACATTTAAATATCATTTTCAAACCTAACAAGAAATAATTATATAAAATTAAAAATAGTTCAGCCCTTAAATTTATCTATTTAAAATCACATTTAAACATCAATTTAAAACCTAGCAAAAAATAATTATATAAAATTAAAAATAATTTAATCCTTAAATTCATCTATCTAAAAACATATTTAAATATCAATTTCAAATCTAACTAGAAAAAATTATATATAAAATAAAATAAAAATCCTTAATAAAACATGAAATATTTTTTTATTATCTAAGGAAAATATTGATAATATTTTATTTTATTTAAATGCTATTATAATCTGGTTGAATAGTGCATATTGACATATACATAAAGAGAATTTGACATTTATATGTTTAATCAATGAATTTTTTCCCCACTATTCAATGGCCTGCTCTTATACCCTACCATCTCTATCTCTCACACTACTTTTAATTCTAATTCTTTGTTTATTTTCATTCATACTCCTTACATGCGGAAGCACATAAAATTCATTTAACATGTACTCAAAAATCCCAAACCAGATGGTTGTCAACTTTGTAGACAAAAATAGTCATCATAAATAAAAATAAAAAATCATTTATAAAAGCGAAATAAAATTTCAGAGGAATTCAAAAACATACAAATGCTCACTAATAAAATTAGAATCTTTATAATCATCTATAAATCAACAAAAAATAAAAAATCATTTATAATTTAACCAAATAAAATTTCACAGGAATTCAAATCGTTTATAAAAGCCAAATAAAATTTCAAAGGAATTTAAAAATATACAAATGCCCATATCAATATGAATATATATATTAGTAAAATAATCTAAAATTAGAAAACAAGTAATAATTATTAAGAAATTTCTAAATTCTTATTAAAAATAAATCTTGTTAAAAATATATTAAAAGTTAAAAAACAATGATTTTCTATCTTGAAAAGATTTTCAATTTAAAGTTTCTAAATTTATATTAAAAATAATCAAAATATTTAAATTTATTGTTAAAAATATTTTAAAAATTAGAAAGAATTATATTCCATATTTGAAAAGATTTTAAATTGATTTTGAATGGTCTAATAGATTTTAAAGTTGTAATATAGAGTTTAAAATATTAAAAAAAATGTCAAATAGACCATCAAATTCTAGGCCTGTGTGAAGAACTGAATGAATTAAATCTATTACATTTTTCTTCACTCTTCAGTTGAGTGAATGTGGGTTGAATTGAGTCCATGTTACCCATCATTCACATAAAACCTTCAGGTGTCAGTTTTCCACCCAATGTTAAAGAGTTTATTTGAAATTATGTTTTTTTTACCTTGTAAGTTGAGTGAGCATTCAAGAGAAGCTGAGAAAACATGCATACTGGGTTACCAAGTGGAAGACGTACGAATTTTGTCATAGAGTAGGTAACATGTCATAATCAAAACCTCAAATCTTGTTTCCACATGCATAAGAAATTTCTTAGTGGTTGTGACCTATAGGAAAACTCAATAATGATAAATCAAATGAATGAAAACAATACAATTTAAAAACCAAGCGTTGTTTAGGAAATAAAGCTAAAAATAGTATTTAATCCATTTGTACAATTAACTAATGTTATCAAATATTTAAACAATATTATGAGTGATCTTGTAAAGGTAAATTCATGAGCTATTTAAAATAAATTTATTAATATCTAAACATATTACTATAACGAAGATTTTAGCACCTAAATGCTTTCTAACACTTCTAGGGTTTTTCATCTAAAAGGAGAAAGAAGTAAGCCAAAATGCATAAGTTACATTCAAAGGGGGATTTCTTGGGGTTTGTTGTGAATAGGGTTTGATGTGTGTGAAATGTATCTAAGTGCTGGAAATGGAAAATAGAAACTAACTATGAATGTAAAACCTAAAGAATGCAACTACGTTGGAAAACACATAATGATATGTAAGTATGTACAAGATAACCTAAGAAATATACATGAAACTAAGACAAAAGGTTGGATATGAAATGGGTGTGCACCTGGAAACTTGCAGAAACTGGAAATGTTGTTGATGCTAAAATTTAAGCTTGTTGGGACATTTACGCCATTCTGGGCAACCTAGTCCTTTTTTTGAAAAAAATGCACCAGAGTCCGTTTCCACCAAAAGGGTATCCAAATCTTCCAAAATCTCTAAAAAATAGGTTTAGAAGGACTAGGTCGCCATTTTAGGTGACTTAGTTCTCTTCTGAATTTCTGAAGATCAGGAAGTGGGATCTGAAGCTCTCAATCTGTGCTTTCTACTCCTTGAGGTGTCTGGTCCCAAAAGTGAAGATTTTGATCTGTAAATGTCTTCCAAGCATCAACTAGGGTTTCTTCAACCTTGAAGTGCTTGGAAAAGTTATTGAATTTTCTCCCACCTTGGTTCTTTGCCAAATCTACCTACAAGACCTACAAATCACACAAAGAGAAAACTTGTTAATTGTTAGGGATTAAGGGTTTGCCTTAGTCAAACCCCTTTTGAGTAATCAAATCAAATGATAAAAATATAATGAAAG
This sequence comes from Sequoiadendron giganteum, assembly GCA_007115665.2. NCBI lineage: Eukaryota > Viridiplantae > Streptophyta > Pinopsida > Cupressales > Cupressaceae > Sequoiadendron > Sequoiadendron giganteum. Next base: position 344,403,444 of record CM021102.1, on the reverse strand, counting down.
GAAGCATGAAACAATGGATTTTACCTTGCCATGATGATAGATCTTGAGTTGTAGCAATGGAGGATTCAACCCTTGGATTCTTCTTGAGAGATGTCTTGTTGTCTAAGAATACTCAAACCCTAGCTTGATTGAGAAGAAGGAGAGATGAGAGATTGATAGAAGAAAAATGAAGCTTAGGAGAGGAAAAATAAGGGGAATAACCCTTATTTATACATGTTATGCCCTAATTCCCCCAAAATAACACCATATAGGCCGACCTTAAGGTTTAGGAGACAAAATCTTGAAAGAATTATGTTTTAATTTTGAATTTTATGCCACATGGGACTAGGTCACCCAAGGTGGCGACCTAGTCCACCTAGGCATTTTCATTGATTGTCAGGGATTAAAGTATGATTATTATAGTTTGTCAGTATTGTCTCACAAAACACACTGAAGTAAGGCATGTATGTGTATTAAGGGGTCATTATAGCATGAGAAAGGGTTGATTTGGTTATGACAGGCCTAGGAAAGCATGAAAATATTTTACAACACTTTGGCACAA
>CM021102.1:344160676-344399891 GCA_007115665.2 Sequoiadendron giganteum | reverse complement strand
AAATATCTCATTCACTTGTTCCATACAACCTACCCTAGTACGAGAGCTTGGAATATGTTCATCACTAGCTTTGTCACAAGGAAGGGAGGCATCAAGAGAAGGACCATTAGGATTTTCAAATAGATTATCCCAAATGGTGGGAGCATTAGGAAAGGGAGGGTCAAAAGTCTCATGACTTGTAATAGGTGTATCTTATAACACCAACCTATCCTCATTGTAGTGAGGAGGGATGTTAAGAGATGGGTAATGTTGATGGTCATGGTTAGGGAGACTAGGTAAGGAAATGTTTAGAAATGTTTGTTGTTTAATTTTTGGCAAAGGGGGATGAGGAGAGGGACAATCAAGACCCTCAAGGCTTGTAGCTTCTTTCACCAAAATACCTTCATCAATAATAGGAGAGGTATAGGGAGAAGCACACATATGATTGTTATGATTTTCAACACTAACATCCTCATCAAGGGGTAATGCAATGTTAAGAATTGTGTGAATGGTTTGGTTATTAACATGTTATTTAATGAATTTATTATTGTAATCTACATTGAACTCATATGAAGTAATATTATATTTATGTAATCCATTGGAAACTGAATCAAAGCCACATATTTTAAAATAAAATATGGTATGAAGAGAAGGGGAAGAGAATGCAATGCAATAATTTAAAGCGAAATGTTGAAATGAATTTTATTAGATGGTAAACAAGGTAATTTTTTTATTACACTATGCAACAATCTAAAAATGAAATGTAGTATATGAAAATTTGAAACTAATCAATGTTTGAAATGAGATAATTTAAGCTAGTTCTAATATAATACATGTAACAGAAACACAAGCTATTGATACAGATAAGTAATGGAAAAAAATAGAAGCCTAAAGGGACTAGGTCGCCCAGGGTGGTGACCTAGTCCTCCTAGTGATTTTTTGGAGATTTTGTAGAATATTTGGATGGATTCAGGTGGTTTTTGTGTTGTATAGTGCAAATCTAAGAAGAAAATGCATAATTTCATAAATGTTTAATGTTTTAATATGCAAAAATGCAAGCTATATGCACTTTGCACTAATGAAAATTTAAAAAACCTAGAATGCAACTTAACTAAGGAAACATGCAATGCAAGATAATTATAGGACAATGAAAGACTCTACATCAAAAAGGAAGGGTGTAAGGATGTCAAGTTCACCAAAATGTAATGAAGATTTTGGAACCTAAATGCTTTCTAACACTTCTAGGGTTTTCACATAAAAGGAGAAAGAAGTAGGCCAAAATGCATAAGTTACATTAAAAGAGGGATTGATTGAGGTCTGTTTTGAATAGGGTGTGATGTGTGTGAAGTGTGTGAAGTGTATCTAAGTGCTAGAAATGGAAAATAGAAACTAACTATGAATGTAAAACCTAAAGAATGCAACTATGCTAAAAAACACATAATGATATGCAAGTATGTACAAGATAACCTAAGAAATATACATTAAACTAAGACAGAAAGTTGGAGATGAAGGGGGTGTGCACCTAGAAACTTGCAGAAGCTAGAAATGTTGTTGATGCTAAAATTTAAGCCTGTTGGGACATTTACACCATTCTGGACGACCTAGTCCTTTTTTTGGAAAACTGCATCGGAGTCCGTTTCAACCAAATGGGTATCCAGATCTACCAAAATCTCTAAAAAATAGGTTTAGAGGGACTAGGTCACCATTTTTGGTGACTTAGTGCTCTTATGAATTTTTGAAGATTAGGAAGTGGGATCTGAAGCTCTCTCAATTTGTGATTTTTTCTCCTCTACGTTTTCGATCTTGAAAGTGAATATTTTGATTAGCAAATGTCTTTCAAGCTCTAACTAGGGTTCCATCAACCTTGAAGAGCTTGGACAAGTTGTTAAATGTTCTCCCACCTTGGTTATTTTCCAAATTTTCCTACAAGACCTACAAATCACACAAAGAGAAAACTTGTTGATTGTTAGGGATTAGGGGTTTTCCTTAGTCAAACCCCTTTTGAGTAATCAAACCAAATGATAAGAATATAATGAAAGGAAGCATGCAACAATGGAGTTTACCTTTCCATGATGATAGATCTTGAGTTGCAGCAATGGAGGATTCAACTCTTGGATGCTTTTTGAGAGATGTCTTGCTGTCTTAGAATACTCAAACCCTAGCTTGCTTGAGAAGGAGAGATGAGCGATTGATAGAAGAAAAATGAAGCTTAGGAAAGACAAAATGAGGGGAATAACCCTTATACAAGTTATGCCCTAATTTTCCTGAAATAACACCATATAGGCTAACCTTAGGGTTTAGGAGACAAATCTCAAAAGAATTATGTTTTAATTTTGAATTTTATGCCACATGGGACTAGGCTGCCCAAGGTGGCGACCTAGTCCACTTGGGCATTTTTCATTGATTGTCGGGGATTAAAGTATGATTACTATAGTTTGTCGAGATTGTCTCACAAAACACACTAAAGTAAGGCATGTATGTGTATTAAGGGGTCATTATAGCATGAGAAAGGGTTGATTTGGTGATGACAATCCTAGGAAAGCATTAAAATGTTTTACAACTCCTTACAACACTTTCGCTCAAGGCTTGGAAAGGGGTAAATAGAGGCTGAAAAATGTCCAAAATCGATAGGAAAGGGTTCAAATGAGTGAAAATTGTCGAAGGCTACACTTTTTGGCAACACAATTACTTTTCTTTCATGTGGTGTGTGCCTAACTAAAAAAGGAGAGGTAAGATCATTTTAAAATGGACGTGAAAGCCATTAAATTAAATTAACTATATCCTCCTTTCTAATGAACTCTAATGGGTCTTAAGCTTAGGTGTTGCATGTTAAGCAAATAAAATTTATATGAATGTCCTAATTTATATGTATAGAGAACTTCAAAAATACAGATAAGAAGGTAAATTAAAATATTTTATACAAATATACAAGATGGAAAGACGAACCCACCTAAATCTTCTTAAAACAAAACAAAAAAGAGATTAGTTTAAGTCTTAGCTCTCCTTAAATAAGAACTAAATAGCATTATTACCCTCCTTTACATACAACTAAAATAAGGGGCTAATTTAATAAGATAAAATATTATAACTTGGAGTTTAGAATATTTAGAATAATAATTGATATTTAAAAATAATCCCATCCTTTATGGGAAGAACACCGTACTTCATATTAAGGTAGAAAAATAAATAATCCCTCTTCCTTTTCCATTAAATATTTTAACAAAGTTAGTAAATTAGATTAAATGCTAATATTTATTAATTTAATAAAGCTAGTGAATTAATAAAATATTAATAATTATTAATTTATTAATAAAATCCTTAATTATATTAGTATTTAGAGTAATTTTTTTTATATGAGTGTGTTCAAATTTGACTGTTAATAAAATTTTATGGGGAAAGTGATAGTTTAATGTATTAATTTATTTAATGTGAGAGGTATTGCCTAGATTTATGATGTTCAAGGTATCAATACATAAGAACTCCAATTAATATACATATATTATAAACATGCTTAGTGTATATTATAACACCATATGGATAGTGTTTTTATAAAGATAAAAGACATGATCCTAACTACACTCTTTGAAGTGATAATTTAGGCATTAGGCTCTTGCTCTTTCTTAGCATAATTTATATTGTGTGACTCAATCAACGTCTTGATTAAGGGGAAGGTAATGTAAAGTTCCACCAATGAGAAAATCTTGTTGGGTGATGCTTACCAGATATGAAGATACTCCATAGAAGCCTATCATATTAATATCAAATATGACCTCTAGGATCCATACTAATTTTGAGATGGGAAAAGTCTAATTATTAGATATCCAATATTTATTATAACATAGCTATATATTTATTCCATAGGCTAGAATCGTATTATTTATTTTTATATATACCTATCGATTGACTAAAGTATACTAATATCAAGAATCACTTTACTAATGATAAGAAGGTTTCAATATTATTTCATGACATAAATTTTACATAATAAAGAAAGAACGGTTCCCCTACCTTAAGAATTCATATTAATATTTACCAATCATATCCAAAATTTAATGTTAGTTGAATTACTTTGGAACAATTATTAAACACTCATTAGTAAATACTTGATAACTATTAAATACTCTTCATCTTAAATTTGACTAACAATTATGTTCTATCTAGTTTTAAATTCACCAAAACTCTACCTCGATAAAGTATAAGGTTATTATTATTCTTTATATATGTGTGTGTGTGGGGGGGTGCTTTAAATGGAGCCTAGTAGCAAGCCAAAAAGAATTCAACATTCAAATGTTTCAAAGGAAGTCTTGGGGGGATTGCTCTAATTGCATTGTAGTAAATCAGGAATTGATTTGTATCCCATTGTAGGAAATTCCTTCTTACCTTGAAAGCTTGGAATGGTTTTGTTAGATCTTAAATTTTAATAAATGTAGTAACAAGAAAACTACTAGAGTATCTCGCTTCATCCAACCAAGTGTGTGTCACTGTGTATTCTATATGGGCTTAGTGTTAGATGTGTGCATTAACAAATGGGATGTTATAGTCAGTTCTCAAAACAAGAGCTCTAATATATCATTCCAAGGAATTTGAAATTGAACTTAAATAGACAAAAAAAAATTACTTTCCTTTGACTTATTTGTATCTTGAAATTAGGGGCATTACATTTAGGTATCAAAGCGATGGTTCAACACTGGGAGCTCGAGAATTATTTTGGGTCTTCTTTGCTTCTTGTGATTTTTCTATGCATAGTATAAATAAGTTGCTCTTATTTGGATTTTAGTAGAAATTTATTTACTATTGAAACTCATTGTGAAATTGATTATGACCATAAATATTGTATCACCTTGTGTAGAGCATTGAGTAAAATGAATAAGGTTGATAATAACAAAATAGTTATGTGAGATATTTTATGAATTAGTTTGTAGTCAATAGTCTTCTTGTATCATTTTATTTCTTAGCAATTTAAATGAATTTTATAATAGGAAAATGCAATTATGCAATATTTATAAGTGGCTAGGGAAAGATTAATCTAGTTCACAAATACTATGAGTGTGAATGCATTTTATTATACCTTTAAGTATTCATAGTTTTTGAACTAAGTTAAGAATTGATTATGTAGGAAATTTCTATTATATATGAACTAAAGTGATTAACACATGCAATTATTGTTGGGGATGATATAGTAAATGAGGTTTCACCTTCCCTTTTGATAAAATTGATGTTTCATCCTACTTTAGTATAATGAAGGTTAGTGTTTTTAAATAGGCCACATGAAGAATATAGTAGCATGAGGTAGCCTCACTTGAAACTATAAGACCCAAACACCTTGGAATCTAAACCTTTAGAACATATTTGGAAGGCATTAACCCTCCATTGTACAATACTGAACAACTTAAGCTTATGTAATTAAACATTGTTTTACCATGTGAACCAACTAAGTGTTTGGTTTAGTTGACCCTAGTAACTTTTTTTTTTGATAATTTTTTTTCTAAGACTCAAATCTTTAAATTCAAATTATTTAAAGATGTGCAATGTATTACCTTCTAACAAACGTGTGACTAGTAACCCTTATAGATGGTGAAATCCTATACAAACATTAAGACAAAATGGCATGAGGATAAAGAGAGGAGGGGTGGAACTAAAACTTAAGAGAGAATAAGTGATGGAAGTCATAACCAAACATAAGTGAGAACAAGGGTACAAAATTAGTAAGAAGGTATTGTTAAAAAAATGATCCAACTTGTATCCAAATATCTTAACTATTAGTAACTAAAGTATAAAAATCCTTAGAAGCGACCATTATGTTAGTTAAAAATTCATCTAGGAATGGAAATTTTATCTATTACTAATTGCTACTTATGTCTGTGATCTTTTATTTTATGGTCAATATAGGTGTAAGATGTATTTAGCACCATTTTATTTTCTTGGCAACATAGAAGAAGAGAATTTGAACCTTTTACATCAAATTTGATTATCTTAGGTAATATTTTCATGTTTGTTGAATTGAAATGTTTATTATTAGTTTTTTTGTTTAAATTTGACAATATAGACCAATTATTTTCATAATTTTAGTAATCATAATAGATTTACATAGAATTCAACATTGAATTAGAAGGAAGTTGCATGAAAAGTCAAATTGTTTAAGAGTTTGGATTAAAAATGAAAGAACATGACATAATTTTCTTAATGAAATATTGATTACTTATTTTATTTATACCATTAATCACTTTGGAATCTTTGAGATTAATTATCTATATTCAAGAATAATTAATCACTTATGTTATTTAGACTATATGTAGATTTATGCAATTATCAATCAAACTAATAATAATTGAAATTAATAAATTTTATTCATAAGAGTAGCTATATAACTACACAATCCCCATCTAAGTGAACTAGTAATTTATATTACATGTAATGCAATTATTTCATTATTTGTCTCTTATATTTACATTGGGATGCACTTTTACCACACATTATGCATATAAAAATATAGAAAGAGAACATAAACTAACTACTTTATATACATCAAATAATATGAGAAATGGATGATGCATCCATTATCTATAGATGCAAATAATACAAGCTTGACCATCACTTTCTACCATTAGACCATGACATATGTTTTAAACCATCAAGTATCACTATCTAAAAAGCAAAAAATCTGAGCAGAACATCTGAACTAGACACATCTAAATTAGTTTATTTTCACAAACATTTTATAGTGCTGAATGAAAGGCCAATAGACTATTTGACCTAGATAATAAGAATATTTACATTAACCTTGAGATCTCTTCTTTCATGAGAATAATGGGCCACTTTTCTTCTCCTCAATACTCTACTTTTTTCCTTTAATAATTGATGATATTTTCCTTAATTATTCAAATCTTTCTTGAACATGACCTCTTTTGGGTGCTATTTTCCAAGGGGTGCATTCCTATTTTATTGCAAGGGCTAGTGCTTGATAAAGCATTGGTGACCTTATTTATACTATGCTTTCTTTTATTAGGGACCATATGGAATTAGTATTTACTGCTCTTGTTGTATGCTTCACAAAATGGTTTCCAAAGTGACCAAGGTGGTTTTAGAAGTGGAATGAAACTTGTGTAAGCATATGAGGAGTAAATATTAATTCTAATTTAGCAGCTTGCCTCAATCAACTTCCTATTTTATCATGTCTTAGGTTAAGTAGATTTGATATTTTGCATGTGGTGTGATTTTACAAAGGTAGATGTGTTATTCTAGAATTGTAATTATAAAAATCTGATGTGTCCAATAGCAATATAATTTCCCTAAACACTTCCTAAATTGGGAAGTTTGTGTGGTGTGTTTTGTTATGGGGGAGAGAGGGTGACATACTGAATTTTAAAAATTTCTCAAAAGTGTTTGATATATCTTCAATCTTGATATACAATGTATTTCATAAAATGGTAGTTCTAGAAATAGAGGAAAGTAAAATCATAGTATGAGAGAGATAATGGAAAGAGAGAGAGAGAGAGAGGATCCCTTTCCAAATGAGGAAAGCTTCCTTAATAGACCAATTGAGTAAAATGGTTGTTGGAATATGTAATAAGGAATAAAATATAGTTTTTGTAGAATAGACGGTTGTTGTTGCACTAAAAGATTGACCTGTTAATGCTTGATACAACCACTAGAGTTAATGAATCCATTGGAGGTGGTTAAGAAATGTCACAAATTGGAGTGATATGCTACACAACACAAGGAGACCAAGGGTACACACCTTGCAAAAGTCCCCCAATGCAAGCAAGGGGTTCAAACCCATGACCCAGGCTTTGATACCAACTTACTCTCTTTCTTTTTTGCATTACTCTCTTCCCCTTTTACAACTAAACATTTTTCACATTGTTTTTCTCTCCCCCTTTGACATCAAGGAAAAGGACAACACATTTGCATCAGGCCCTTTGACATCGAACATACATACTTTCTTTCTTTACGTCTTTGCATACTCCCCCTTAGGAGAACACAAAAAACAGCATCACTATCAACCACTGCACATAAATTTGAAAAAGAACAACACCAACCTACACCAAAACTAACTCCCCTTAATTGAAACAACCAAAAAGCCACTACCTACTCCCCTTGAGACGTAGCCTCCAATATCAGTCTAAAACAAGGAATGAATCTTGAAATCCACTGGACTTATGCATATCCTTATGCATCTAGTTCAAAGAAGATGGGGTAATAAGCCATAACTTCTCCTAGAGATACTCAAAAGTATCCTTAGGAAGAGACTTAGTGAATATGTCAGAAACGTGATCCTTTGTAGGCACATACTCAAGCTTAACTTCATTCTCTGCAACCTTCTCTCTCAAAAAGTGATACTAGATTGAGATTTTTTTTTGTTAGGATTTAGGTGCCATCAACCTTGTAAATCCTTTAATTAATTATTCTCCTAAAGTTTTTTGTTCATTTACCCATAAGAGGTGAAACTGTTTGACCAATAGTGGTGAAAGAGACTGTGTAAATGTAGTGTTACTATTACCGTTTGTCCTTTTGGAGAAGGACAAAATAGTTAGGCGTCCCACCTTGGAATATTCTAGAATGAGGTTGTTGGGTCAAAATAGGGTGTTGTAAGAGCAGCTATGACATGTATGAAAGTTTTCATAAGATGCTATGATAGTATGATAGATTCCCTATGACAAAATATGTTATTTTTGGACCCCAGACGTCCATGCATGAGATATGCCTTATGATAGCTATAAGAGCATCCGTAAGAGGCTATTTTTGGTATTTTTTGACCATTTCAAGGAGGGAAGGCATGGGTTTTTCTAGGTGGTATTGCTACCTATTGTTTGGTGAAGCCATGGTGTTTTTCATCCTCATAAATATCTTTAAATTGGGGCCTTGAGCTAGAGTTATTCAATTCAATTTTATAGGTTTGCAGAGTAATAGGGTGTTTCCAAATTTTACAGAGATTAATTAGAGAAGTCTATTTTTGCATGTAATATTTCAAGATTATCAGTAATATACTTGCCTCTCTTTCGGTGGTGGAGATTTTTCCCTTCGGGGTTTCTCCACATATATTGGTTGTTGCATGTGTTATAATTCTTCTATCTCTCTCTCATTATTTCTTCACACTAAGGCTAAAGGTTAATCTACATATTTTAGATTTGCATTAACTCATTTAAGCTCATATTTCAAGCTTTTTTCACCTTGATAATCAACATTTGGTATCAGAGCTAATGGTTCCATTAAGGAAGTGGCACTTTCCTTTTAGAGTGTTGAAGGTTTTTTACTACAATGGGAGCTTTTGTGTTATGGGTTTTGTAGATTTGTGAAAGATTGCATGCGATGGCCTCCACCTCTCATCAATATATTAAGAAGTTCAATGGCACCAGTTATGAGATGTGGAAGTTGAAAGTGGAGGATCTCCTTGAGGAGAGAGATCAGTGGTTACCAGTTTCAATCGATAAGAAGCCAGCTACTTCATCCATGTCGGATGAAGATTGGAAGAAGTTAGACAAGAAGGCTCGAGGGACCATTCAGTTGTCTCTCACTGACTCTGTCCTCCTAAATGTCTCTTCAGAAGACATGGCATACAAGATTTGAAGGAAGATAGGTGAAATTTACCAAACTAAGAGTTTGTCTAACAAGTTGTATCTCAAAATATGTTTATATTCATTAAAGATGAAGGATGGTGATTCTATTGTTGAACAATTGAATGCTTTTAATTTGATTATAAGTTAGCTTGAATCTATTGATGTTAAAATAAAAGATAAGGATAAATACATTTTATTGATTTTCTCTTTGTCAAAATCTTGGGAAAATTTGATTGTTGCTATAACAAGTGGTGGTGTAGAACCTAATATGGATAATATTATTCCTATACTTCTTTTAGTGGAGATGAGGAGAAATACCATGTATAGTGGCTCCCAAGATGCCTTGCATGTGTGAGGTAGGTCCAAGGAGAAAGGGCCTAAAGGGGATAAGAAGAAGGATAAGTCTAAAGGATGATCTAAGATCCTTGAAAAGAGCAGAGTGAAGTTTTCCAATTGTGGTAAATGGGGACATGTGAAGAAGGAATGTAGAAACAAGAAAAAGAATGTAGATTCCTCCACAGAAAATTCCTTTGATAATGGTGATTTTGGTGCTTTGATTATTTCAGCTAACACAGTTTGTAATGATGCTTGGCTTATTGATTTAGGTGCTTCCTTCCATATGACTCCTCATAAGGAGTGGTTTTCTACATACAAAGAATATGATGGAGGAGAGGTCTTCATGGGTGACGATAGCTCACAAAATATTATCGATAAAGGAAAGGTAAAGTTGTGTTTAGTGATGGGAGGGTTAAAATCCTTGATGATGTTTTACATATTCTAGGACTTACAAAAAATTTCATTTCGGTTTCCAAGTTGAATGATATTGGAATGCATGTGAAATTTGACAAGTCTGGTTGTAGGATGGTAAGGGGAAGATTGTAGTTGCTAAAGGATCTCAGATAGGGAATGTGTTTACGTTGCATGCCTCTACTTTTTGCAACTCCTCTTTTGTAACTAACACTAAAAATACATGTATTTTGTGGCACCATAGATTGGGTCGCATTGGTGAAAAAAGTCATAGGACCATACTTGATAAGAAAATAGTAGATGATATTTTTGATTATTCTATTAGTAAAAATGATTTTTGTGAGGATTTTGTGTTTGGTAAACAAAATAGGCCATCATTTCCTGAAGGAACTAATAAAGCTAATGGATTGTTAGAACTAATTCATTCAGATGTATGTGGTCCAGTGGATACAAATTCTTTGGGTAGATCTCATTATTATGTTTCCTTCATAGATGATTACTCAAGATATACTTGGATTTATTTTATGGATACAAAATTTGAATTTTTCACCAAATTTAAGGAATTTAAGGCATTGGTTGAAAAGGAAATAGATTATAAGATAAAAGTATTGAGATCTGACAATGGCAGTGAATATTGTTATAATTGATGAGTTTTGCAAACATGCAGGAATTGTTAGGCAAAAGACTACACCTTACACACCCCAACAAAATGGGGTAGCAGAAAGAATGAACCATACATTAATGGAAAGAGCTAGGAGCATGTTAAGCAGTGCTAAGTTAGATAAATGCTTTTGGGTAGAAGTTGTTGGTACTGCTTGTTATTTAATTAATATATCTCCTTGTAAAGATCTTGTTGATAAAACACCTTATGAAATGTGTACACCCCAACAAAATGGGGTAGCAGAAAGAATGAACTCTACATTAATGGAAAGAGCTAGGAGCATGTTAAGTAGTGCTAAGTTAGATAAATTCTTTTGGAGAGAAGTTTTTGGTACTACTTGTTATTTAATTAATAGATCTCCTTGTAAAGATCTTGTTGATAAAACACCTTATGAAATGTGGTTGGGTAAAAATCCTTCTATTTCACATTTAAGAGTCTTTGGTTGTGAGACTTTTGTTCATGTTCCTAAAGAGAAGCAGTCTAAATTGGATCCCAAATCTCAAAAATGCATCTTTGTAGGTTATGGTGAAAATGTTAAAGGTTATAAACTTTGGAATCCATGAACACGAAAGATGATATTTTCTAAAGATGTGATTTTTTAGGGAATTTAGAGCTAACTCTGAAGATGAGCAACCAAAGGAAAATTCAAAGATAGTGCATTTTAAAAATAAGCAAGAAGATGCACATGTGGAAGAACGAAGATATGGACAAGAAGATAGAGAATAAGAAGAGAGTTATGAAGAATGTTTTGTAACAAAATAATTTGAAAATAATGAGGATGAACATGAGGAGGAACCTCTTACTCCACCTTTGAGAAGGTCCACAAGACAATAAAAACCAGTTGATAGGTATAGCCCACTTGATTTTTGTTATAAATTTTCTTTGTTATGTACTGATGATGAACCTAGATCTTTCAAGCAGGCTTTCTCTTCAGAAGAATGTGAGTCTTAGATGTAGGCCATGTAGGATGAGATGATTTATTTGAAATACTATGACACCTGGGATCTTGTTAGTTTTCCCAAAGGAATAAAGTCCATTGGTTTTAAGTGGGTATATAAAAAGAATTTTGGTGAAAATGGTAAGTTGGAATGGTACAAGGCCATATTAGTGGCCAAGTGCCACTCCTAGAGAGAGGGAGTTTATTCTGGTGAAATATTCTCTCTTGTTGCTAAGTTAACTTCTATTACATTCCTTTTATCCATTATTGTTGCTTATGATTTAGAAATAGAACAAATGGATGTTAAAATTTCTTTCTTGCATGAGGATCTTGAGGAAGAAATTTATATGCAACAACCTAACAGTTTTGTTGTGAAAGGAAAAGAACACTTGGTTTGGAGGTTAAAATGGTCTCTATATGGTTTAAAACAGTCACCTAGGATGTGGTACTGGAAGTTTGATTCCTTTGCATTAAAGATGGGTTTTGTTAGAAGTGAAGAGGATCACTATGTTTATTTTAAAGTTATTGATGATTAGATACTAATTATTGTCTTATATGTGGATGATATGTTGTTCATTGGTAACAATAAGGCAATGATTAGGGAACTTAAAACTTAGCTTTCTGGCACATTTGATATGAAATATTTAGGGGCTTCTAAATATATTCTTGGGATGAAAATCATTAGGGATCGGGTTCACAAAAGGCTTTGGTTAAGTCAACGTATGTTAACACTATTTTGTAGAGGTTTAATATGTAGGACTGTAAACAAATAAATATTCCATTTCCTATTGGTACTAAGTTAAGTTTAGACATGTGTCTTGAATCGGATGATGATATTTATGAAATGTCTATAGTTCCTTATTTTATTGTTGTCGAAAGTTTAATGTATGCAATGGTTTGTACTAGACTAGATATAGCCCAAGCAGTGGGAGTTCTAAGCAGGTTTATGTCTAACCTTGGTAAAGAACATTGGAATTTTGTTAAAAGGGTATTTAGATATTTGTGAGGCACTTTTGATTAATGTTTGGTTTATCATGGACTAATAATGTTGATAAGTCATTGGACATACAAGGTTTTGTTGATGCAAATTGGGTAGGTGACTTGGACAGTCGAAGGTCAACTAGTGGCTATGTGTTTACTTTGTTTGGAGGTGCAGTGAGTTGGATGAGTAAAAGACAACCTATAGTTGTTTTATCTACCATTAAAGCAAAGTATATGGCTGCTACACATGCCTCTAAGGAGGTGGTTTGGTTATAGAGACTTGGTAATGGTATTGGTTTTGATTACAGGATAGTGAGGATCGAATGAGATAGTCAAAGTGCCATATATTTGGCTAAAAATCCTATGTATCATGCTTGTACTAAGCATGTTGATGTTCAATATCACTTTGTGTGAGAAATAGTTGAGAATGGACAGGTCTTGATTAAAAAATTTGACATTTGGATAATGTTGTAGATTCTCTTACAAATCCAGTCACCATGGATAAATTCTCTTGTTGTAGGAAAGCCATGGGCCTTGATCATTGTACTTGATTCTATGTAATTGTATCTCTATGGGTGTAATTTATAATGTATGATGTCAAGTGGGAGAATGTTAGGATTTAGGTGTCATCAACCATGTAAATCCTTTAATTAATTATTATCCTAAATTTTTTTGTACATTTACCCATAAAAGGTGAAACTGTTTGACCAATGGTGAAGAAAGAGAATGTAAATGCAATGTTACTATTACTGTTTGTCCTTTTGGAAAAGGACAAAATAGCTAGGCATCCCACCTTGGAATCTTCTAGAATGAGGTTGTTGGGTCAAAATAGGGTGTTGTAAGAGTATCTATGACATGTATGGTAGTTGTCATAAGATGCTATGACAGTATGAAAGACTCCCTATTATAGAATATGCTATTTTTGGACGCCAGGCACCCATGCATGAGAGATGCCTTATGCCAACTATAAGAGCATCTGTAAGAGGATATTTTTGGTATTTTTTTACCATTTCAAGGAGGAAGCCATGGGTTTTTCTAGGTGGTATTGCTGCCTATTTTTTGGTGAAACCATGGTGGTTTTCATCCTCACAAATCTCTTTAAATTGGGGTCTTGAGCTAGAGTTATTCAATTCAGTTTTGCAGGTTTGCAGGGTAACAGGGCATTGCTAGATTTTACAAATATTAATAAGAGAAGTTTATTGTTGCATGTAATATTTCAAGATTATCAATAATATACTTGCCTCTCTTTTGGTGGTGAATTTTTTTCCCTTCGGGATTTCTCCACGTAACTCTATTGTTGCATGTGTTATGATTCGCGTATCTCTCTCTCTCATTATTTCTTCACACTAAGGCTAAATGTTAATCTACATATTTCATATTTTACATTCACTTATTTAAGTTCATATTGCAAGATTTCTTCACCTTGATAATCAATAGTTTGATCCTTGAGTGCATCACCAATTTCTTTGAAATGTTAATAACGCTTGTATGTTCACAAAAGATATAAATTGGTTCATCATATACAACTCTAATATCCTTCAAGGTTTGTTTCATCCACAACAGTTGTGTGCAAAATTATGTTGTTGCAATATACTCTAACTCTACAATACATAAAGATATTGAATCTTGTTTCTTGCTCAACCAAGACACCAATCTACATCCAAGAAAGAATTCACTGCCACTTATACTTTTCCTATCATCAACATATCTTGCCCAATCTACATTTGTATACGTGCAATTAGAGAAAAAATAGTACCACAAGCCATGTTTTGAAGTTCCCTTCAAGTATATGAATATCCTCTTTACTGCTACAACATGTGACTCTTTATGATCTTCTTGAAATCTAGCAACAAGGAAAACTACATGCATGACATCCGGTCTAGTAGTAGTTAGATATAGAAATCCTCTAATAATTGATCCATAATTTCTTTGATACCAATTATTAAATGCACACAAGACAACTGAGAAGGGGGGTGAATCAGTTGTACATTAAAACATCCAAAATTTTCATAAATATTTAGATCCACATCAACTTAATAAACCTTAATCTATTAGAATGATTTAGTATGGAAGAAAATAGTAGAAACATGAAATGCATCAACACCATACACAATAGAACACTATATTTACTTGAACAACCCAAGAATGGAAAAACCATGGTGAGGATCAGCTCGCAATATAAAGTAATTGCAACACTGAATAGAATAAGCTCCCTAACCAAAAGAAAGAAGGGTTCACTACTAAAGGCTCACTTTGGAATTATAGAAAAGAAAATAGAAGAGTGTTACAATGAGAAATCCATCTCAATGCATCAAGAAAGATCCAGCACAACATCACCAACACATTAAAATCCTCTCTAAAGATTGTATACACCTTTTTCTCACTGCTTCTAGTATTCTAAATCATTAATCTCACATTGCAATTCACATCACATGCTTCACCTCATAATTATCCATCAACTCAACACTTATTTATACCATCTTCATCCTTGAAAACATTCTCCAAGGTCGGAAATGCACCTCAACCATGCAAATTAAAATTAGGTCGACACTAAGCATTCTTGTGGTGGAAAGGAATGAAAGAAAACCACTCATCTTAACTCAAACCCAAATCAAATATATAATCCACACCACACTTCCACAATTATCGAAGCAAATCCTCAATTAGTGTAAACACCCAAGGTCGGCTCAACCTATATAAAAACCATTAACATTTAATTACACACTTCCTCAAATCCAAAGATGACTCATGGGCCACACACAACATTAAAACACAATCTAGAATATTCCACAAACATCCTAAAATCCAATAAATTCCTTCGCAACAACTTTCACTTAAAGAATGTACACACCCAATACACTCAAAAAACCTTCCATACATTGTGATTCAAGAAACCAAATTTTGAAGCACCAAACCACAAACAACTTTGACTAAAGATAGATATGATCATTATTAGCACACTTCCAAAATTGCAAGACTAGAAACCAAATTGCGAAGAAATTCAGAGTAAAACCACTTCTATAGAGACAACACTGCAACATAGTTCACACATTAGTGAACACAACTTTCTTTGCAAAATGATTCAAACCAAGAAATTTTGGATACACAATCTTTGAACACCTGTAACCAACATATCCAAACTGGATAGAAAGATTTTCAACACAAAATAAATACAAAGCAAAACTAGAACACCACACTATACACCAAAACACCTCTACAACACATTTTTTCCCTCTTTTATTCAAGTTTTCTCAAATGTACTTGGAAACCAAAGACCAAATACACATACTCATCATCTTCAACACTTCCTTATCATCACTATACCAACAATATCCACAAACAAAAGCTTATCAAAGAAACACCAGAGGTTGACACCAATAGCACTTACTAATGACAAAATGTAATGAAACTAATCAAAGCATCAACACAACTTCTCAACCATCACCAATCATTAATGGAAACACAAACATAATCCTGCAACAATCTCCCCCAAACGTTTTGACATCAATAACAACACCAACTACTCATACTTACAAAAATCCCCCATTTTTCATTGATGAAAACACATGATATAAAAAGCCATCAACAACAAACATAAAAACTCTGATACCAATTGTAGAATGCACACAAGACAACTGAGGGGGGTGAATTAGTTATACATTAAAACATCTGAAATGCTCATAAATGTTTAGATCCACATCAACTTAATTAACCTTAATCTATTAGAATGATTTAGCATGAAATAAAATAATGGGATACAACTCAAATTATGATGAGGGAGACACCACCCAAAACCCACACAAAACACAATAACAAATATCAACAAAAAAAATGCAAGACAAAAAAACCCACTTTCGATTATTTTTAGAAAATGAAATTAGAGATTCAAAAATTACAAGGTTATAGCCTTATGGGCTTGATTCATTACATCCAAATCAACTCTGAAAAAGAAAATCTATTATTTGGAGCCACAATTTGCACTAATGGAGCCACCTCCTACAACCTCCACTTACCCTTTTATTTTACCCAATAACTACCCTAGAATTTTCTAGAAATGTAACATTCCCTTTTTTTTTGGTGCCAAAAGCCCCGTCGTTTGAATTCTTGCCTAGGAAGATATTTTAATGAAATTCATTTTTTAGTGGGGAAACTTCCCAAGGCCATAAATTTTGATTTGGGTGTCTAATTTTCTATTATAATATATTGTTGGACATCCCTCGAAGAGATCTACAATGCCTAAACAATCAAAGATTATTTTATCCATTTTTTGAGCTAATTTGGGGCTTCTAAGGTTTTCAAATTTGAATTTGAAGCTGCATTGGAGAAATTTCTTTGGAGAAAAACTTTAATATCTCCCAAATCATATAGGGTATTGAGACGATTCTTCCACCCCTAAAAATGTTTTTCAGTTTTTCTCCTTGGGGCAAATTTTCAGGTCCATACGAGCTCGTTTAGGCGTATTAGATTTAGGAAGATCTAGGAGATAGAGAAAAAACACAATGAACAATGCAAATGATTGTATTTAGTTGACCCAAAAGATAATGATTACAAAGCTTGTCTATATAGGCAAGGAGATGAAGGTGGTCATGTGAAACACAATGACTATCTAACCCTTCATAGATTGAACACTTGTTAACTCACATGACATGTGTTGTAGTGAGTGGAAAGTGATCATGCAAGAGGTGTAGAGGTGTCTCACAAAGTGAGAACACTTGTCTCAACCACATGAGGTGATACAAACCTCTAGATGTCCTCTGTGTGAGCTTAAGTGTAGTGTGAATAGGAATCTACTAAATAGGCTAATAGCTAACTAGTTTGACAATATCTATTTTCACACTAACACCCCCCATTAAGTGATACTTAGGGAGTAAGATAACATTGAAGATATGAGTCCCAAAAACAAGGCATGATAACGTACTCATTTATAATGCAATCTCATACAAATAATGGAGAAAGATAGAAAACCTAATGGAAAAAAAACTATCCTCCAAAAAGAGAGTTTTTCATATTTTACTCTTTTAGTGATTTTGTTGCTCGTATTTCTTTATATCCTTAACTACATTTGGCTCCTTTTGTTGATTTATCTCCATGCTTAGTTGTGATTTTCAACTTTTTAGAAAATTGAAAGAAATTTGGAGTGGATTTTTAGTCACAGCTCTTTGACACCCTCCCTTTTTTAATATTTTGTATTTCCCCCTTTGTTTGACACTTTATTTTAGTGCATTATTTGCATACAAGAATGAAGGTGAAAGATGGTAGTTTATATATTAGTGTGAAATCCCTATCATTGAATAGAGTTTGAAAATAAAATTTCACTCTATTGCAAATTTACAACAATAAAATTTTCATTTACAAAGTTTTGAAAAATCAAATATTTTAAGAAGTTAGAGAAAGGAAAATAGAAAATAATTAAGCCCTCGTGGGCTAGAAAGAACTAGGGACTTAAAAACCCATATGACCCCCCCTTTTGCGAAATAAGCCCCCTTTTCCAAACTCATTGTAAAAAAATAAATTAAGTTTTCTTTCACAAATTTTTAACAATGGAAAAATAACCCCCTTTTGTCAAATTCATTTCAAAAGAAAATATGGCCCCCTCTTTTAAAATTTTTTAACTAAGACAAAATAATAACCCTCCTTTCCAAATTTTTATGTTTACCCAAGTGGTCAATCAAACAAAATTACTTGAAAGCAACTTGTGACAGCTAGCAAATAAATTAGTACAGATAATTAAAATGCTAATTGTAACTATCGTTGGAGATTTGACTGGGTCTTTGCAAGATTTAGTGGAGAAGTCTCCTAATGAGGTAGAGTTTGACTTGTTCAATTCAAAGGGAAAAAGGTCGCTACTGAAAATGGAATAGATGTAGTCCATTGGACTACTATATGGGCCATGTGGAGTACAACAAAGACTGTTAAAATGGTGAGATTTTGAAACGTTGCAACTTGATCTGCAACGTAGACCAATTCTTTGGAGGCTGCTTCATAGTTGTCAATGGATGAGCTGAATATTTCTAGGGCACAAGTGTTGAAGGCACTAAGGGAGAGCCATTAGAAAATAGCCCTCATGGGCCTTCACCTTGCTGCACCAAGACTCAAGCTGAAATATTCCACATGTTGAAATTAAGAGCATCGGTCTACATTTTCCAAAGTCCTATGAGGGGGGCTCTCAATGTGCCTCTATTTACTTGCCTACTTATTGATAGATCGTTCCTAGAAGGATACAATTTGTGTGGCCTACCAAATGTGCAAATGCATCTCAATATCACACCTCCAATGGTTGAGTCATGATCTTCAATGGTTGAGTGTAGCCTAAAAAGAGGAAACCAAGGTGAAAAAGAGAATGGAAATTGATGAAATGAGGATTTGGCATAGTAGAGGGATTAAACTCCCACATAAACAATGCCAATAGAGATTCTAATGCCAACTATAGGTATGTCGACCCCATGCTTTGACCAAACAAATGCAATTGTAGGACATAATAACCTAACCAAAATAACCCTGGATAGAATAACCCAGTCACAATAACCCAAGGACAAAATAACCCAGGGTCATAATAATCCAAGCCAAAATAACCTGTGGTTAGAATAACCCATGGACAAAATATCCTCGTAAGAATATAGAGAAAGGAAAAAAAATATTATAAGCTTGATCTAAAATGACCACGGGTTATTATGTTCATGGGTTATTTTGACCATGGGTTATTTTGTCCATGGGTTATTATGACCCTAGGTTATTTTGTCCTTGGGTTATTATGATGGGGTTATTGTGTCTAGGGTTATTTTGGCTGAGTTATTATGTCTGAATACAAAAAAATGCCAATAGCAATGATTGTTGGACATGGCACAACCAATTAATGAGCAAGAACAACAAACCAACGACTTCTCTTCACCTCATACACATATCTCCAAATGACTCGATCCTTACATGATTCAATGTTTTGATTGATTCACTCTTCCCTTAATTGACCTCTACTCATATTTAGGGATGGCGTGAGGGGATATCCTTAGTTTTTCACTACAAATATAAGAGACACCCTCCAAATTCAAAAACCACCTGCTAAATATAACAAATTTGTTCAAATAAAGGCCTAAAACTACCTCCTTCCAACTCTGATACCACATTAGATTTAGGAAGATCTAGGAGATAGAAAACAAACACAATGAACAATGCAAATGATTGTATTTAGTTGAACCAAAATATAATGAGTACAAAGATTGCTTATATAGGCAAGGAGATGAAGGTGGTCATGTGAAACACAATGACTGGCTAACCCTTCATAGATTGAAGACTTGTTAACTCACATGACGTGTTGTAGTGAGTGGAAAGTGATCATGAAAGAGGTGTAGAGGTGTCTCATAAAGGGAGAACACTTGTCTCAACCACATGAGGTGAGACAAACCTCTAGATGTCCTCTAAGTGAGCTTAAGTGTAGTGTGAATAGGAATCTACTAAATAGGCTAATAGCTGACTAGTTTGACAATGTCTCTTTTCACACTAGCAAGGTTGACTCACTAAAAATAGTAAGTGAATGTTTTTCACCTTTTTAGACTTTTGACTATCTTACCCCCTTAATTTCCATCATGGGACTCAAAAAAACTAAAGAAAAGAAGGAAAAACACTTTTATTGGGTGATGCAAGATTTCCCTTACACCACTAAATGCTCCTGCATTAGACACCCAAGGTAATTTGAAAAGCAACCATATCACTTCTCAAGAGTTAAAGGAAAACCAAGACAGTTAACCTCAACCTCAAATAACCATGATGAATCTTCAACAAGCATTCCTCTCCATTTCACCAAGTACTAGATACATATTTCTTGTTTCTTGTGCTTCTATCCACACGACTATCCAACATTTCTTCTCTCCTCCTTTTCTGAAGTAGGTGCTAGAATATTCCACAATGCTTTTGTTGCTTCTTCATCAATTCCTCCATCATGATATTCTATTAAATCTAAAATGTTAAACATAGGTGAAATATGAATTTCATTAGGAAACTCTACCACATATGCATTTCCTAAATCACGCTTCTTTAGGATCTTGCATCATTCAAACTTCATCTTTAATTTGTTGTATGTGTCAACTGGAAACCTCTCCTTTCACAAATGAACCATGACTTCATCTCCTACATGGAACTTCGTATACCTCCTTTTTTGATCTTCCTTAGCCTTATACTGTGAGTTCATCTTATTGATATTTTTCTTCACCTCTTCATGTAAATTCTTTAGGTGCTCAACAAAATCTTTAGCCTCAACACTACTCTTCTCCCCCTTATCCATCTTTCTCAATTTAGAAGTAGTTCTTGGACTACTCCCATACACAATCTGGAATGGTGATTTACCCATGCTCCTATTGATAAAATTGTTATAAGAAAATTATGCCTATGGTAAAACCAAATCCCATCCCTTGGGTTTGTCTCCTACTAAGAATCTCAATAGGTTACCCAAACTCCTATTCACCACCTCTATTTGTCCATTTGTCTATGTATGGTATGCAAAACTGAACTTCAAATCTATCTTCAGCTTCTTCCATAATTTCCTTTAGAAATAACAAACAAATTTGGTATCTCTATCTGAAACTATACTCTTTGGTAGACCATGCAATCTCACAACCTCTCTGAAAAATAATTTTGCAACATGAACAACATCACTGGTCTTATGAAACGAAATGAAGTATGCTATCTTCAAAAAGGTTTCAAGTGTGTACTCATTTATAAGTCTATCTTTGGCCCTTCTTTGTATTTTATATCATTTCTTTATTTTTATTTATCTATTTTGTCGAACAGACCTCATATCTAAGCCTGATAGTAGGATTTTAGCATCTCCATTCAAGTTTTTGGTTCTATGTTTTCCTTGGAATGCCAACACGTCCTATGGACTCTAGCATGCCATGCTAGTGTCTTGATACTATGTTGTAGTCCTCAATTGAGGGCTATTCCTTCTGAGGCAAAGACCTTGAAACCCTAGTCTCTTGAATTCTATAGTATTCTTCTTGAATAATTATCCTTTATACAATCTTCTTTGTAATTTCTTCATTCAGTAAAGCTTGCGGTAGTTATGGACAGTTCACTCCCTAGGATTCTCTTGAGAATGAAGCAACATGTGAGTAGTGAATCCCCCTTATCTTATAGTCACTAAGACACGTGAAAAAAATAATGCAACAAAATAAATCTCAAAGCAAAGCAATACAAAAGTACTTGAACAAAAATTGCAACACTCCACAACATGAATGTGTTATATGTCAACAACTAACTTTTCATTATAGAATGAGATAAATTAGCAAACAAGAACAACAATTTTATCTAGCTTTACCAAGCACCCAAATCCATTCTCAAATTTTTGAAATATGTGTTTCTTTCAAATGCTCATTGCAACAAAATAAAATACCTCTTTTTGTTAGTCCACAATATATAAGACGTAATAAACTGTTACCTATCCTCTCACAACTTTTAGATCTAGAAGAGAGGCTAGTTTCACCCTGCATTTCCTTTGCACATATTAGAAAATGGGGATACAAATGACCTTAACTTGGCTTAAAAGGTCCCATAATTAATGTTCTTGCAAATGTCAATACCATATAGAGAGTCCTACCACGTTCAATAATGAAACACTCACAATAGCTATTGCATTAAAAAGAAAACTAGAGTATAAGAACGCATTTCAATCAGGTGTTGTACATCCAAAACTAATAATGACATCTCTAAAACAACTCTATCATAGAGATCTTTACTGGAAGGCATATGCATAGACCCTGCTTGGAAAAATATGTTTAGAACAATGATTCGTAATAATTCTAGAATAGATAACATAGATAGACAAGACACTACAGAGAGCCAAGAAATAGATGATAATAGCAAACATGGGACAAAAATAGATACATTGGTCCATGGATTGACAAAATCATAGACCGTGTATGATTTGTACGATAAAATAATCGAAATAGAACTTGTAGAAGGAAACCATCCAATAGGAATATTTAAAGAAAAAAATGTAGAAGAAATGAACTTTCCAACACTTTTCTCTGGCAAGGAACACGATATAGATATATTAAAATGGTTTTCCTATCACAAAATTGCAAAATGGGAACTAATGCATTCTAGCGGTGACTTTGCAACCATGCAACAAATCTATTTTTTAAGACAATATGTGTAATACTACTAAAAATTGTTTCAAGCATATCAATAAGAATTAGAAAGGGGAAATTACAAGGACACACTCTAGTAGCAAGGGATGTAAAAAACAAACCAGCCCTAGAAAAGATATTGAAGTTAGACGTTGGATATATGGATTTTAAACATATTCACATATCCCCAGACTATTTCTGGTCAGCTAAAGAAAAAAAAAATTGTAGTGATTTGTCAACTAGGCCCACCAATATTCTTCTTAACATTCTCCAGCGAAGAGCACCAGTGGCTGCCTTTAGTATCTGCATTGCTAAAATTGGATCAAAATCGAAACAATATCTAGCTAACAATGAAAATGAATGAGAACAAGATATATATTTTATTAATAGAAACAATCATGTTACTCATGCTCGGTATTATAGACACTGAATGAGTGTGATGAAGAAACTCTTAACAAATGATCCTGCGTTACAGTTGGACATGTCAATGATTACTTTTTTGTTATATAATTTCATAACAAAGGAAACGAACATGATCATGCACTAATATGGATTAAAAGTGTACTGATATATGGAAATTCGTTTGACTATGAAATTGAAAAATTCATAGAAAAGTACATTACATGCAATACCAACCTGATTCAGCATATGTTTGCAAAAATATAGCGACATCACCATACAAAAAGCTACAAAATAATATAGCAAAATGTATTGCAAATACAATTTTCCAATTGCACCAATGAGAAAAACAAAAAATACTTAAACCCATTACAATAGCGGATGAAATTACAATGACCAATTTGACTAAAATTTGAAATGCAATTGAACAAGAAGAATTTGATGACTCTTTTACCTTTGGCTCATTTTTGGACAACCTATGTATAACCAAAAGTGATTACATAAAATCCATATAGTCTACACTAAAAAATCTGACTATGTTCCTCAAAAGGAAACCTTCTCATACATGGAATAATAGCTTTGCTATCAAAATACTCAAACTTTGGCAATAAAATACTGATACACAATATGTTCTAAACACTTATGTTGTTGCAACTTACTGTTCATCCTATATAATAAAGGTAGATAAATCATTGACATATTCTTTCAAAAGAATATGTAAAGAACACAAAGCAATGAGAATATATGATATACAAATGGTATAGACTCTACCAAATACTTTACTAAACCTACAACAAATATCCACTCATCTTGCCAATCACTTGACTCTTTCCTAGGTACCACTAAATTCAAGTTCAAGAAAATGTGTTTTCATAAACATAGGACCAACGCAAGAACACAAATTCATTCTAAAACCGATATTGCTTCTGAGATCAAAACCCGATGAATCAAAAAATATAATGTTCTTATCAGTTATCGTTCGTTATTTGCATCGACCTCCAAATATGCAGTAGCTATGCCTTGTCGAATTGGCATCAGAACATAGAATGACAAAGAATAAAGGTCTGAAAAGAAGGAAACTCGCCATCATTTGATTTGTGAAATATATTAATTATATTGACTACAAAAACTATTACAAGGAATAACTGATGTTGTATGTTCCTTTTATGAATAACGAAGATACATTGTATCAAGGATTTAGATCAATTTTAGAAGCTTATACTTTTCACCAGCAGATGATAAAACAGACTGAATCCAGATACTCGTACAATTTCAATAGCCTTTGGATCGATCTCGATGAAGCTTCCAAAGAAGTAGAAAATGAACAGGCATCGCCCGAGCCAATGAAACAAAATCCTGTCTACAATGAGACCGAAAAATATGATATTGCCACCGACATAGAATGGTTAAAGCTTAGACAACAAACAAGTAAAATGGACATCGGTTTCTAGGTCGTACAAAACCTGAGACTTCTCAAGAACATAGAATACTATAAACTAAGAAGAATGCTAAACCAAGAACAATAGGCAATTGTTAAAGAAACAGCCACAAAAAAGAGACTAAAAACCAAAAAACCAATTCAAATTTTCTTGACAAGGGAGCAAAAACAAGGAAGACATTTATAGCTAGATTAATTTTCAAAATGCTCATATATCTATATGATTATGATCCTTTGTCTGATCCATTGAAGTAGAAAGGATTAATTCTAGCCTATGTAGGAAAAGCAACATATAATGTTGGTGGCTCAATAATACATTCTTCTTTACAAATGTCTTTCAATAAATCCTCTTGCATAACACTTAGTAATGAAAACCTTGACACTTTGCAAAAAAAATGCGATCAATTATCTATTTTTTCTGGATGAGGCCTCTCTGATAGGCAGTAGATTATTACATTCTATAGATAAATGAATGCGGCAGATTAAGCATTTACCGACCAAACATTTCAGGGACATTGACATGGTCTTTTGCAGTGATCTCTATCAAGCACAACTAGTTTTGGACAACCTTATTTTCGAGTATCTTGTAATCAACAAGCAAGTAGTGCCATACACTTTTTGGAAAGATCATGTACAGTGTTACAGTGTTATGAACTACAAACAATTATGTGAAAGAAATAAAAAAATTGTTACTATTCTCAACAAAATACAAATCAACACACAAACCACTAAAGATATAGAATTTCTTAATAATAATTGTCTACGACCATCGCCTGTGGATCCTACATTCCCTTATCCTTTCGAAACAAATAAGTCAATCACATTGCACAACAACAAAATGTTGTCCATTGTTTCTCTCCAGGAAATTGTTATTGATGCGATTGACGAATACAAAGAAAACTATGGAAATACATCAACAGTTGCAAACAAACTTCTAGAAAAACAACTTGTACTGAAAAAAGGTATGCTCATAGAGCTGTATGCAAGAAATTACAATATTGCAGATGGACTTGTCAATGGAGTAGATGGTATTTTTCAACAATATATTGTTCTAGTAACAATGTAGATGTTATCTAGATTGAGTTTAATGATAATAAAATTGGTAGACAACAATTGACCAAACTCCAACATCTATACATAGATGCAATATCCATAAAATAGGTACCTATATTACAAGTAGCAAAATCTTTGTCCAATACAAAATTCTTGTCACATATAACAATACGTAAATAGTTTCCTATGAAAATTTCTTACACAAGAACTATTAATACATACCAAGGTCTAACACTCGATGGCCTCACTTTCGATGTACTTGGAGTCAAAGCACATGGTCTAGTGTACACTGCATTGTCCCGGCTGCACAATATCAACTTGTTATATCTATTAAATCCATTGTCAAAACAAAATTTCAAGGTCAAGGTCAAAGTTGTGAGTGAAATGCAACGAATGGTAAGAAAAGAAAAATGGCAATTCCAATCTAAGAACATCACAAAATTAGACACATCAATATCTATTATTTCTTTGAACACACGTAGTCTACAATCCCATATAGATGACATTGTTAGTGACTATAGCTTTATGAAATCTGATGTAATATGTCTACTAGAAACATATTCATCTAATTCTCATATCATTTAGAAATTAGACCAATTCTTATGTTTCCCAGTGTATATTAGATATGGTACAATGATATGTATCAAGAAATCAATAAAGATTACAAAATCAAGTCATTTTCATAATACTAACATCAAAGCTATACAATTTGAGTTAATTGCACATAGCCATAAATTCAATCTCATAAATCTATATGTGTTGCCTTGCATAAGGCTTCATGCAATTATTGATACAATCATAGAAGCAATTAATCAAATAGAGCTTAAGAACATAATCATAATTGTTGGATATTTCAACCTAAATATGGAATAAGACAATGCAAACAAAAAAACTAGAAGCTTATTTCAAAGCAACAATATACATTTTCTTCATGACAGAAACAATGCCTTTTCATAATCCTTGATTGACCATGCCTGGTCAAACATAGAAATTATTTTCAAATAAAGAAAACAAATACCTATCGGAGTGATCATTGTACAATTACTCTTTTCTTGAATTTGCAAAGTAATGCTCGTAGTACATGACATAATTTCGACATTATCTTTTATTAACAAATTTGAAGAAAAATATTTGGTAATTGCTCTAACCTCTATATTATTTATGTTTGTTAGTTAATTTTTTTCCTACAGAAAAACTTCTTAATTCAATTTCGATACAGATGAGTAATAAAAAAGGACACAAAAAGTAGGCAAAGAAGTCAGTAACAAATCATAATAATGAAATATGAACTATTCTTATTGTATTTTCACTCACTCTTCTTTTGCATTTAATTTATTGTGTAGATAAATCATAGAAATTACTAGAAAAGTATCGATAGATGATCTGAATGCCTAGAAAATAGGAGAAGTTTTTGAGGCTGATGTGCTTGTCACCTATAAAATGATGTTGGACAAAGCAAAAACCTCAAAACAAATTCTGTGTCGACCTAGGTGACTCCAAAGGAGACATGACTGATTGTAAATGTAACGGGAAATGCATTACAAAAGCATGAAGATAAAATACACCCAAGTACAAGTATTCGCATAATAGGATACAAACTTGACCCAAAGTCACCCTATGATCACGGTGACTGTGAATGTATCTTGATCTTGGATGAGTCCACTGTTATAGAGAGAATTGCTGGAGTCTGCAAACGATATGAATTCATACTGAGTACTACAATAAAAATGTTGTTACACAGCATAGAAAAATACGCAGTGGGCATTGTAGGTGTAGTTGTTTATGGATGTAGGAAGACACCCTTGCAACTAATACTAGACATCAAAGATGATGAGACACCACTAGATAAAGAAGAGGTAACAAATATGAAGGAATAGAGGCAGAGACCAGAATTCTTATAACACAGAAAAATTTGATATATTATATTCATAAATTTTTGTCAGAACAGCTATATCAAGCTTTGTTGCTACAGAGCAATTTTTAATTTCTTCTATCACCTTACAAACATTACAAAATCACAGCATATAAATAAAAGCCCAAGGCCAAAGTATATTAAATACAATATTAAAGGCTAATAAGTTAAGCCAAGTTGTAAAGTCCGAGATCATTAAAAAACATGTCCATTCGATATAAATAGTCGTCCTTAGATGCTAGCACAAAAACCACTAATAGCCACCACCAAAAAGACACCAACCGGCACTGCCACAAAGGAGAGAGAAAGGGTTGGCGGTAACGCGGTGTACACCGCTCCACTGCGATGGGTATGGAGGGAGATCGTGGGGCTGCGGTAACCGCATTACCATAGTGAGGGAGACGGTGAACCGTAGTGTGGTAGTGCACACCGTGCCACCGTGGGCGGTCTCGTAGATAACTGCGGGTTGGGGGTAACATCATAGTGGCAGTTAACCCACGTTACCGCGGTTTGAAAATCAACAAGCCGCAGTGCGGTGATAGACACCGGGGAACCGTGAGGACTGAGAGAGGTGGCCGTGGTATCGCAGTAACATCGTGCAACCTCGAGATGAAGTGAAGGATGGCGCGAGGGCACAGTAGAGCTCGGAATGACTCGAGCGGGAGATGGGTGAATTCCCAAAACTCCCCCTTGAACACAGCTCCCACCATTCTGAATGCCCAGTCGATTTATTTGAAGAATAAAATTGTCAGCTCCCAGTGCCTTAGAAAATATGTTAGCTTGCTGCTCCCCCATCCTGCAGAACTCCAAGGTAATATCCCCGGTGCTTATCAACTCCTAGATGAAATGATAACGGGTGTCAATATGCTTGCTTCGTTTATGGAAAAATAGATTTCTCGAAAGTGCAATGGTTGAGTTGTTGTCACAGAAAAATTTTGTAGGCTACATCTGTTCAATCTAAAGTTCTTTTAATATTCTTCTCATCCACATAGCCTGGCATGAAGCACTCATAGCTGCAACATATTCAGCTTCAGTTGAAGACAAAGTGACAATCGGTTGCTTTTTAGATGCCTAGGAAACAACTCCACTACCAAAGTGAAAAACATAACCTGATGTGCTCTTCCTATCATCGATGTTCCCAACACAATCATTGTCTATGTAACCAATCAATTTAAATTCATCTGAATTGGAATACTGTATGCCATAATTTTTTTTTCCATTGATATATCTATGGATTCATTTCCCAGCCTTCTAGTGTGACTCGTTTGGTGTTTCCATAAATCTGGAGATCAAACTAACTGAAAACATAATGTCTGGCCTTGTGGCTGTTAGATACATCAGACTTCCAACAAGTTGTTTATACAAAGTTGAATCTATTTTTGAACCTCTATCTTCTTTGCTCAATTTCAGACTAGAGACCATTGGAGTAGGTGTTGACTTACAATTTAACATATTAAATCTTTTTAAAACATCATTAGGATGCTTTGTCTGGGAAATAAAAATTTCATTTTCATTTTCATTTACTTCTTGATTCCCAGAAAATATTTCATCAAACCTAAGTCTATCATCTCAAACTCCTTCATCATTGCTTCTTTAAACAATTCAACTGTCAGATCTCCAGTGAAGATTAAATCATCTACATAAAGGCATATGATCATAATTTTACCATCTTCATTCATTTTAGTGTATAGTGTTGGTTCACTACTGCATCTAATAAAACCATTCTATGAGAAAAAAACTGTCTATTCTGCTATACCAAGCTCGGGGCTTGTTTCAGACCATACAATGCTTTTTTCAGCTTGTAGACTTTATCTTCTTGTCCCAATAATTCATATCTAGGTGGTTGTTCAATGTATACATCCTCTTCAATATATCCATTGAGAAATACTGAATTCACATCCATTTGGTGAACTAACCAACTATTTTGTGCTGCTATGGCCAATATCATTCTTACTGTGTCAAGGCGAGTTACTGCTGCAAAAGTTTATGTATAGTCAATTCCAGGTTGTTGTGCATATCCTTTTACAGCTAGTCTTTCTTTGTACTTCTGTACTTCTCCATTTGCATTCAATTTTGTTTTATAAATCCATTTGACTCCAATTACATCCTTGTCTTTTGGAAGACTCTGCATTCCCATGTCTGATTGTTTTCAATTGAATCAATCTCTTCATCTATTTTTGTTATCCACTTATCCTCCTTAATTGCATCTTCATAATGAATTGGATCTTCAGCTTGTGAATAAAATGCAAAAGGTGTGAACTGTTGTGAATTATTCTCACCTTCATTTTGATTGTAAATGTCACTTATATTTCTGATTTTTGGTCTTCTCATACTTGCCAATGTTGGATTTGAAAGATCACTTGAATCTGCTGATTGTGGACTTGAAGGTCCTACGCCATAATTTCTTGTTGTAGATGGCATCTGCAGACTTCTTGTTGCTGCTCTTACATTGCTTGATGGTGTCACTTGTTGATCACTTGCTTGAGCTTGAATTGGTACAGAAGTTGGAACATTTGTTGGAACTGAAATTTCATTTTCCTCTTGAGGGATATTGACTGTTAAATTAATTGTGCTCTCTCTACTTCCATCCCATGCTTCATCTTCAATAAATTGAACATCTTTTCTGATTATTACCTTTTTAGTTATTGGATTGAAAAGTTTATATGCTTTGGATTCATCACTATAACCAAAAAATATGCATTTCTCTCCTTTATTGTCAAGTTTTCTTCTCAATTCATTAGGTACATGTGCGTATGAAACACATCCAAAAACTCTCATGTGAGATACACTGTGTTTCTTTCCAGTCCATGCTTCTTTAGGGATGATAGTCATGACACTTTTGTTTGGGCATCTGTTCATTATGTATGATGCACATGATACAGCTTCAGCCCAAAATTTATTTGTCAAATGCTTGGCTTTCAACATACTCCTAGCCATCTCCATTATCATTATGTTTTTCCTCTTAGCTACCCCACTTTGTTGAGGTGTATATCTGGTTGTGAACTATTTGTGTATACCATGATCTTTGCAGAAATTTAAAAACTCTCTTGAAATATATTCTCCTCCTCTATCTATTCTCAACACTTTAATAAAATGACCACTTTATTTTTTAACAATTGATTTAAACTGATGAAAGAAATCAAACACTTCACTTTTGTGTTTCAAGAAATAGACCCATGTCTTCCCTAAATAATCATCTATGAAAGTTAGAAAATATAAACTGCCACATATTGAAGGTGTCTGCATTGGACCACACAAATCTGAATGAAAAATTTCTAATGGGGCTTTAGCTCTTGTGGATTTCCCTACTGGGAATGACTCTCTATGCTTCTTTCCTAGTATGCACCCTTCACAAACTCTCTCAGGTTTTTCAATTAAAGGTATTCCTTTGACCATACTCTTCCTATGAAGAAAATTAAAACCACCAAAATTCAAATGACCAAATCTTAAATGCCACCGCCAGTTTTCATCTTTTGCTTATGCCTGAAAGATAGTATAAATAATAGTTGATACTTCTCATGCTTGTGCATAGTTTGTACTCAAATATGGCTGAATTCTCAAAGGAAACATTTTGTTGTTTGTCATCTTAATTTTAGCTATCAACTGACTACTTGGGTATTTATCTAAAATTGTTCACAGTCCATTTTTGAAAGTCACTCTATAACCCTTTTGAACTAACTGTCCCATACTCATCAAATTTTGTTTCAAAACCTGGCACGAAATACACATCTAAGATATATTTTTTCTCCCCTTGCTTGGTTAGAATATTAACATTTCCTTTTCCTTTAACTGATACTTTTTTGTCATTACCCAGGGTGATATTAGACTTAATATTCTCATCTAGACTTGTGAATAACTCTAAATTTCTTGTCATGTGATTACTACAGTCTAAGTCTAAAAACCAGTCTTTTTCACTAGCTTGTGCAACATTACAGGCTAAAAATGTTGTGCTTTTATCTAGTCTATGGTCTTGACTCTCTTTGGTAAAATTTGCATTTTGTCTACCCATATCATACTATTTCTTCCTACACTCATTCATATAATGTCCAAACCTTTTACAATAATGGCATTGGACCTGAGATTTTTCATACCTTTGGCTTTGAGGAAAATTTTGAGATGGGTTTTGGCTGCTGCCACTTCCACTTGAACTTGACGGGTTGTTTCTTCTACCTCTATTGAAACCTCTTCCTCTTGCTCTGAAATTTGATCTCCCTATGCCTCTGCCTTGGTTAATTGAAGCTTGTGACTTGAATGCATGCTCCAATGACATATTAGTTGTTTTGTTGAGTCTGTTCTCATGAGAAATTAGTGAAGCATAAAGCTCATCAACTGAATACTAGGTGAGGTATGTTGTCTCCTCTATAGTGACAACAATTGACTCAAATCTTGTGGGTAAACTTCTTAAAATATTTTCTACAACTTTGACATCTTCTAGTGTCTGACCATGAGTTCTTATCTGGTTTACCAGTCCCATTAACTGAGTGAAATATGAATCTACAGACTCATTGTCTTTCATAAACAGAGTCTCAAACTCTCTTCTCAGTATTTTTAACTTTGCAATCTTAACTTTCTCCATTCCTTGGTATGCAATTTGTAGAATGTCCCATGCTTGCTTGGACCTAGTTGTAGCTGAAATTCTTGGAATGATGCTCTCATGCACTCCTTGTAGAATGAAAAATAGAGTCTTTGAGTCCTTCTTCTTGTTATCTTTCAATAGGTCTTTCTTTGCTTGAGTCAGGGTATTGTATGTTGCAGCATCTATTGGCTCTGGAAAACCATTTTCTACAAAATCCCATAGGTCTTGTGAACAAAAAAAATCTCTCATGGTGATTGACCAATAATCATAATTTTTTCCATTCAACTAAGGAATTTTGGGATTACTCAAGCTTGTGCTTGCAGCCATATTTTTCAGACACTCTAAACACTCTATAGATGACCTTAGGCTCTGATACCATGTGAAGGAATAGAGGTAGAGACCAAAATTCTTATAACATAAAAAAATTGATATATTATATTCATAATTTTTTATCAAGCTTTGCTGCTACAGAGCAATTTTTAATTTCTTCTATCACCTTACAAACATTACAAAATCACAGCATATAAATAAAAGCCCACGACCAAAATATATTAAATACAATATTAAAGGCTAATAAGTTAAGCCAAGTTGTAAAGTCCCAGATCATTAAAAAACATATCCATTCGATATAAATAGTCATCCTTAGATGCTAGAGCAAAAACCACTAATAGTCTCCGCTAGAAAGATGCCAACCTGCGCTGTCACAGAGGAGAGAGAAAGGGTTGGTGGTAACGTGGTGGACACCACTCCACTGCGATGGGTATGGAGGGAGACTACGGGGTTGTGGTAACCGCATTACCACGGTGAGGGAGATGGTGAACCGCGGTGTGGCGGTGGACACTGTGCCACCACGGGCAGTCTCAAAGATAACCGCAGGTCAACGGTAACATCACAGTGGCAGTTAACCTGCGTTACCACGGTCTGACAAGCAAGAAGCCGCGGTACGGTAGTAGACACCGAGGAACTGTGAGGACTAAGAGAGGTGGTCACGATATCGTGGTAACACCGCGCAACCGTGATCTGAAGTGAAGGATGGCGTAGGGGCGCGGTAGAGGCCAGAATGACTCGGGCGAGAGATGGGTGAGTTCCCAACAAAATAGACATAGGATATTGGTTATCATTTTCTCCTAACTTTATGTATCGTAACACATTTTTTAAATGCTAAACTAATAATTTCCTTGTGGGTATGATCACAATTACAAATACCCTCTACATATGCAAATCACTTTGTAAAAATAGAAGAGCTTCTATAGAACAGTAAGAGCCACATGGTCTTGCTAAAGAACATTTCAAGATGCATAGAAGCCAAACATGATATTTTGCACACATGTCAATCCACCCTCTTAGCTCCCTTCAATGATGTTAACACTGTGATCCAGCTATAAACATTGATATCTACTACATATTAGGTATGCTTAATCATTTTTTGGTCGATTGCAACTTATGTTTATTAGTTTTTTTATTAAATATATCTTATAACATGTGTTTCCCCTCTTAGGTCAACAGAAAATTAAAAATTATCAATGCTTGTTCGATTCCCTTTCAGCCAACTTGTTCAATGTGTGACCAAATAATATCAATTGCTTTAATCATTGTAGATAACAATACCCAATGTACTAATTGTGACAAATAAGTTATAAACAATTACACTCACTATCTAAAATGCATTATAATAACAGAAAATTATAACACAGTGTAGTGTACTTTGCAAAAGGAAATGATTCAGAGGTTGCTTCCAGAGGTCTACGAAAAAACCTATGAAGAATACTTGAAGATAAAATCCCAAATAGTCCTTGCTCTATAGTAGTTTCAATATCTTGCCAACTTTAAATTGAGCCAGAAAAATATTATTCTAGATATGTAAACAACTCGAAAGTTGGTGAGCTAATAGGGAAACAATCTAGTCGTTGGTTTTTTGAGAAAATAGGTTTTGTCGCCTTCATTTTTTGTGTTGTATACTGTATACAAGCATAAATTATCTTGCTCCTTGTTAGATTTGTATGGCATTAGGAAATGGTTCTCTACCATATTTTGTTAGCTTAAAATTTATTTTGTAAACTTTTCCTTTTTAAAAGTAACAATATTTCCCTTTTATCACACTATTATTGTATCTTATTATATTATCTTATTTATATCAATGAATTAGTGCAAAGAAATTTATGTGTTACAATATTTAGGACTACATACTACTCTTTTTAAAATAAGTTTGTTTGTTGATACAATCAACAGTATACAATATAGTATAAAAAAACACACTACATCTATTGAAAAGATATTATCATATGATCTCTATGTTCCATTAAATCCTTCATATATGTATTAAATAATATTATATGTCACAACTAAACGTTCATATTATTGAATACGAAAAAATGTACACTTTATTTCTTTTTTATTGTTTTACAAATCTAGACCTTTATCTATGTTCTCTCGTAACTATATCTTTATTTATATATATCTTTAATTATGATTGTCAAGAACTTCTATATTTGATTTTACTAACATCATTTCATATTGTTATTAACAAAAAATTTCTATAACTACCCCTTCTCCATGTTTCACATTATTTTGATTGAATTCAATGACAATTCCCTAAATACTATTGAAATAACTATGTTCAACTCTATTAGGACTAATTATCTGAATTGAATGACTTTTTTATATCTGATGTTTGTATATTTGTATGCACCATACACATTTAGAAAGACCAATTCTCTTGACACACACAATCTAAGACAATTATAGTAGTAATAGCTGATAAAATTATCTATAAGAAAATCAATTCAGTAAAAAAAAACTTCTACAAGTATGACCATAATAATGCTCAAGAAGGAAAACATTGAGACTGTGCAAGAAGCACTACAACAATATACACTTGACAACACCACAATAATATGTCAAGGTATGCACTTTTATTTCTATCTACAATAAGTAATAAAAAAAAATCTACAATATAGATTCAACATAAATTTGATATCATTCATAACTCATTCTACTCAAACACAAAGATTTGCAATTCTCATTTGCAACCCACAAACTAATTTACTTTCATCATGTGATGAATATAATCCTCCCCTAACAGGTTTCCTACTATAAGAATAAATGCATTCATTTCATACTCAATCTTGCAAAGACTACCTACATTATAATTCAAGATATCCATTTTCAAATCCTTATTAGTATTCATTTCCCTAGTCATGCAACCAATTTTCTCACATAAATTGGCTCTCCACTCAGAACATGTTTTCAAGTCACCATTTGTTGACCTTATTGGAGGCATACTAAAATCTTCCATCTGTTCAAATGCCTTTAGCTGATTAGACATCCATTTTCAAAATTTGTTATGATATAGAACAATGATGTCTAACAAATCACATCTTGCAACAATATACAATACGGCTTCAA
The DNA here is from genome assembly GCA_007115665.2 of Sequoiadendron giganteum. Lineage (NCBI taxonomy): Eukaryota > Viridiplantae > Streptophyta > Pinopsida > Cupressales > Cupressaceae > Sequoiadendron > Sequoiadendron giganteum. The sequence continues at coordinate 344,364,128 of CM021102.1, read as the reverse complement.
CTATGGCATGATCCAAGTTTCCATGCTTTAACATTAGTTTCACCAAACATGTTTTCTTATACCAATTTAGATTCAAACACTTTAACCTATTTCCCTTTGCTATATGATTTTTCAATCCATCCCTTAATCATCTATAATTGTCCCATACTTTTTCAATATCACTAAGAATACAAGTTAACCTAAACTCCAACATTTCTGAACAATTTCAGAAGTTTTTTCATGTCTATCACTTTGTATACTTTCATCTACCTTTCTCGTTTTAAAAATTTATTCTTTTAGCTTCTTATTCTTAACTCTCAACATATCTCTTTCCTGACATAGTATATCTTTCGCAAGTCTCTCCCTTTTGTATAATCAACCCTCCTCCAGTCCTGTAATTATGTTGTAATGCGCTATTTTCTTCTTTCAATTTTGCAATTTCATCTTTCATACTATTGATAATAGATCCTACACCCTCAAACCTATTCAAAACTATTAACAAGTTCAACAGTGGATGCCTTATCTCTTTCTTTGTCCTCTCATCTTTCTCCATTCTTTTCATAATGATACTTATGACATTTTCCAACAACTTCTCTCCTTCTCTTATCTAACTTCCCAAATCTAGTTCTCCTAATTGATAATATTCTTCCCTCATCTCTCACTCAACATTTTCCACTTTTGGAATAGCAATTTATGCTATTCTTTTTCCCTCCTTGTCTATTCTAATACATGAAAAACTTCTCAATTTTTTCAATCGTAGTCTTTCCAGTTCCAAATTGGCAACATCGATTCCATTATCTATTTTCTCTTCCAATACATATATATTTCTCTTCTTTTCAATACTTTGTGTCAACCATCCTGGATAAGTAGTATTTCTTTTATTCTCCAACAAATCCATCACTAGTTCAGTGTCTGAAACCTCTAAACTCTTGTCCTCTACTATGTCTATTACTATTCTTGCATATGTTCTACAAGTTTTATATTCTATTCCAGAAGACTTTCTATCAAGAATTGTCTCCTTTTTATGTGAAATTGTTCTTTCCCATGAGCTTTAGAGGTGTCAATCTTTTCTACAACATAAAAAATAGCAGAAACTATCTTAAAAATAAAACCCCAACAACAAAGAAAAATTCCAAAAAACTACAAAATTGTTTACAAACATCGTTTGCACGAAAACAAGACTCGCCAGCTGAATAAGACTCTACAAACAGAAAAGATGAAAATGAACTGCTCCCACAACAAAATCCTCTTCATTTTCTTCTTTGTAGATGGAACTCTTCCTCATCCAGATCTTCACTAATTTCCAATATCAATGATTCTATCCTCTTATACTTTGTCAATCTACTATGAATAGAAACAACATTTTCATTGTGCACAGTATCATGCAATTGAAATTTTCTCTTGTTTTATTTTTTTCTTCTTTTGCAACTTCTAGAAATTTCATCATTACAAAAGAAAGTTCAATCCACTTCCTAGACATTTCCAGAACTTTGGTTGCTTTGTCTTCAATACTTGTATTCTCCACAATAGAACAATTGGCATTATAGATTCTTTCCCTAGATACATTTTAGGAATAGTACCCTAGATCTAGAACTTCTCTAGTGTCCTTTAATTCTTTCGACAACCTCCCTACATTGCAATTTCTAATCATAACTACTATCAATCTATAGAAATCTTTAATTCTTACTTCATATTCATCCTGGCAATTACACCAATGATCTTCTAGTGCAGGTTCATTTTTATAGAATGAACCAATAACCCTGTTGATTTTGCCAATTGGATCAAATCCACCTCTTGGTTCATTGTAAATGTCCATTGCATACAAGTTCAACTCAGTGTAAGCAATCTTTGCATTTTGAATGCTACCATGGGAATATACATCGATTTTAATAGGAAACGATTAAACTAATTTATATCTATCACCAATGAATTTATGAACCACGATCACTTGCTTCAATACTTCCATTAGAAGTATTATATCAAATGGATACCTGGGAATTTTTAGTGGAGCTTTATGAAACCCTACTACCCTAATATAGGAAAACGCTTTAAATTGAACATACCAATTACCCTAATTATTTATTTCTTGAATTGCCTCTATTGACATTCTCTTGGAATAATCACCTTGCAATCCTGGATTATTGTATATAGAAATGTGTCATTCACTATACAAAAATTATTTTTACTAGAATTGAGCTCTAATTGTGGGTAATGTTCATATACTTTTTTTTTCCTTCTTGTAAATATCCTTTTGATGACCTTGGATAGGAAACACTTGTTGAGAAGCAAGAAAATATACCAAAAAATAAGTCATGTAGAATTTTTTAGTGGTCAACACTTCCTTTAACTATTTATGTAAGCTATTTCTAATGATAGTTGCCTAGTCAATTTTCTTGCCTTCAACTATTGTCAAAATATACAGGCACACCCATGGTTCAAATTTTGTTGCATGAGAATAACCATACACCCTCTTGAAGCAAAGTAATATAGTCTCTAATATCCTCTCAAAATTTAGTTTTTTGATGCACCTTTACAATTTTAGTTAGCACTTTCCTAGGATTAAGAAAAATTTGAGTGTTCATGAAATGAAGATGTACCATTATTCCTATCAAAATAAGCTTTAAATCACTTTCTTAGGTCAGTCTCTTCATATTTGTACATGAAAATATCCCAAACATAAGCTTTCAATAGTCTTTGCACTTAAATAGAACACTATTTTCCTATTCTTATCGTCATAGAACTCAACACAAGGTAATACCAATTTAGGAAACTTGATTGAAATTGGAATTGTTGTTGTCTCCACCAGTCTTGATTTCACCAGAAAACTTGTCATTTATGATCTACCTATTATATGCCAAAGCCTATCTTACATTTCATTAATATCTATTTCACCTAACTTTGCATCTCCAATCTCTACATAAGGAAAACTAATTTTTGATCCAGTGCAATAACCCTTGTATTGGTGCTTCATGTTCTTGGATTTTCCTTTGTGTCTGCCCATGTGCTCAACACATCACAACAAGCACAAACTCAGTTCACCACTCACCACGTACAATACTAAAACCCTCTACACCATAGACTAACAAAACCCTAACAACTAACCTAAATCTATGCTTGTACAAACATCAAACCTACTAAAATTTTCTAGAAAATGATGTAGGAGAATCCTTGGTTCTTGGAAATCTTGCATCAACCAAAAAATATTTTCCATTCAATTTTTGTTCTTGTTCAGTTCTTTTTAGTTTTTCCCAGTTCAAGTTGGTAGATCCGGCGTTTCTTCATGTTTGCTCACCAGATCTCACGTAGCTAGGATTTCATTGTGGACATGTTCAATTTCCTTATTCCAAATTTTTAGCTCAATTGGATCTTTTTCTGGCAAGTTATCACTTTTTTTTTTAAGTGACAATTTTTGGAACTGCCCCCAGAATAATTTCAAAACCTAACAGCTAGTTGGATCGATCATGGATCTTCCCCGTGACTTGTAGATCCTCACGGTGTGTTTAGATTTGTGCTATGGAGTGTCCCTGACCTTACTCTTAGGTCCACACTTCATAATGTGCATCTATCATGGAAGAATTTTAGATTTAAGGCCGACCTGTTCTTGCACACGTTACATTTTCTTCATTGGAGATTGTAATGATCTTTGGGCTGACACATATGTTTCTAGACTAGCGGATATGATATAAATCTTGTAATGAATCATTAGAAGGAGGCATAAGATGATTAAGTATATTTAGAAGATCCTAGATTTCAATCTATTCGATTTTCACTCACATGTATGAGCACTCTATTTTGAGCATGTTATAAATAGGCCTGTGAGCCGAATCTATAAGCCCGGATGTGGCTGACTATTTTTAATTGAATTTTTAGATAATAAGAATGTTAACATCTGTATTTTCCTCCATATTTTGTATTGCTTCAGTTGTGTGACTCTTGCTGCATGGTTGGACTGTTTTCTTTGAAAACCCTCCCACCATGACTACATCAGATGGTATCAGAGCTGGTTGTGAATCTGGAGATGAGAGCTAGTTGTGAATCCTGAGTGAGTTGTGATCCTTGTGGCATTCCTTGGGTGAATAGATCATCAACTAGAGGTAGGTTGTAAGTGTGTTCAATAGATCACTGAGCTGAGGCAGTTTCACTTGAGCCAAGGAAGAGATACCGCTGAGAAGGATGAACCCTAGAAGAATAGAGCAGATGATGGAGGAATTTAAGAATGAGATGAGGAATGAGATCCAAAAAATCCTGGGTAGTCTGAGGAGAAACCCTGAACCGAAGGATGAATATGAAGAAGTTGCAAAAGAACTTGAGGCTGAAGTACCGATAGATGAGGGAGAAGAGAGATTATTGAGAGTAGTGGCACAATCAAGTAAAATTCATAGGGTGGAGGTTTCTAACTTCTCTGGTACATTGAATCCAGAAGATTTGATAAACTGGATAGGAGAGTTGGAAGACTATTTTGAGCTTGAGGATATTAGAGACCCCTTGAGGGTTAGGCTGGCACAAACTAAATTAAAGGGGTATGCTACCTTATGGTGTAAAGAGTTGTAGAAAGACAGAGTAGAAAATGGAGAAACAAAAATCACTCGGTGGAGGTTGATGGTTGCAAGGTTGAAAGCTAAGTTCATTCTGGGAGACTATGAGATGGAATTGTTCAAGAAGTTGCAGAACCTGAAGTAGATGAAAATGAGTGTGAAGGAGTACACTGATGAATTTTACATGACAACCAGATCTGGGCACCAAGAGATGACTAGGGAGAAAGTGGCTAGGTATATAAATGGCCTTAGATTCAACATTCAGGATGAAATGAGTATGTTGAGGATTTCCACAGTCAAGGATGCCTTCCAATATGCTCTTAAGGTAGAGGATAAAGTAAAGAAAAGACAATAGAATAACCCTAGAGGGAAAGAGAAGCAGATGAGTAGCAACAAGGAGAAGCAGACAAGTGAAGAAGAATCAAGACCTAAGTGGAATAAAGAATCAGATCAGAAGGCACAAAGAAGGGGAAATTGCAGTAGGGAATTCCTGGGTAAGTGTTTCAAGTGTGGAGAAATTGGACATCAATATTTTGAGTGTCCCGAGGGATCAAGTAAAGGAACTGGTAAGACAAATTTCATGATACAAGAAGAGAAGGTAGATGAGATAGAACTAGAGCAGGGAGAATCTCTTATGCTTAGGAGAGTCTTAATGAGGAAAAGTAGGGAGGAGATAGGGACTTCATAGAGAAAGAGTCATTTCCGAACTGTGTGCAAATCATGAGGTAAGTACTGTAAGGTTATTGTGGATAGTGGAAGTACTAATAACTTGGTATCTGAGGAGATGGTAGAGAAACTTGGTTTGGAGAGGATTCCACGTCCTTTTCCTAATAAGATAAGTTGGTTACAAGATGATCATATAGTGGAGGTGAAAGAGCAATGCTTAGTGAATTTTAACATTGGCCCTTTCAAGGATGAATTTTTGTGTGATGTTTTGTCTATAAGTGCATGTCATGTTCTGTTGGGTAGACCTTGGCAATTTGATAGAGGAGTTGTATATGATTGCAGAAGGAATTTGATTATTATAGAAAAGGATAGGAAGAAGTTTGTTTTGCCTTCCTTAAAGAATAAGGAGGAAGTGAGGAATTTGATTCTTGTAAAGAGTTGGAATGCTAAGAAGAAAGATACATAGGTAGTACTGGAAGATGGGATGGATTCAAAGAGGAACCTGGTGATTAAATCTAAAAGCCAGATAGTACCAGTTGGATGTGGGGGTAGAGTTGAGCAACATAAGACTTTGGTTTCAGGTAAGATGGAGTCTTGCAATAGAAATAGATTAGGCAAGCAGAAGAAAGTAAGTGGTGGTAATTTTTCCTTTCTACCCTATACAAATATGAGGCTAGGAAGAGAAGGTGAAAAGAAGAATGAATTGAAGGGTCAGATAGAAGAAAGAAAAGAGGCTAGAAAGAAGAATGGTACAGACAAAGAAGACATTTGGATAAAAAATGAGCATGGGATCTATATCCTGAACCCAGTCAGATGTTCATGATTTCCTCTCATGAAACATCTCTTCTCACCAAGGGTGTCTGATGCAGGAGCATCCTTGGTTCTTGGCAATCTTGCATCAACCAAAAATATTTTCCATTCAGTTTTTGTTCTTGTTCAGTTCTTTCCAGTTCAAGTTGGTATATTTGGTGTTTCTTCATCTTTGCTCGCTAGATCTCGCGTACCTATCATTTCATTGTGGACATGTTCAATTTCCTTATTCCAAATTTTTAGCTTGATTGGATCTTTTTCCAGCAAGTTATCACTTCCGGTTTAAGTGATAGTTTTTGGAACTGGCCCCGGAATAATTTCAAAACCTAATAGCTAGTTGGATCGATCGTGGATCTTCCCCGTGACTTGCGGATCCTCACAGTGTGTTTAGATTTGTTCTATGGAGTGTCCCTAAACTTACTCTTAGGTCCACACTTCATCATACGCATCTATCGTGGAAGAATTTCATATTTATGGCTGACTTGTTCTTGAACACATTACATTTTCTTCAATGGAGATTGTAATGATCTTTGGGCCGACACGGATGTTTCTAGACTCACAGATATGATATAAAGCTTGTAATGAATCATTAGGAGGTGGAAGATGATTAAGTATATTGAGAAGATCCTAGATTTTGAACTGTTTGATTTTCGCTCACATGTATGAGCATTGTATTTTGAGCATGTTGTAAGTAGGCCTGTGAGCTGAATCTACAAGCTCGGATGTGGCCAACTATTTGTAATTGAATTTTTAGATAATAAGAATGTTAACATCTGTATTTTCCTCAATATTCTATATTGCTTCGGTTGTGTGCCTCTCGCTGCATGGTTGGACTATTTTCTTTGAAAATCCTCCCGCCATGACTACATCAAAAAACTACTTATATTATCTGCTAACTAGCACTTGAAAAGCAGTTCTCATAGTAAATAATAAAACCACAAATTCATGCATAAAACAACAATTTATAAGTTGCGTACAGACTTACCAGCAAGTAGGCTCCACTACACAAACAAGAAAAAAATTGCTTCCCCTCATGTGCCCAAATGCAATCAATTAGTAATAGAATCAAAGAAAGTGACACCATGTACATGTAAACCACCTCCTCATCATAAAACCCTGAAACTGCAACTTGCATAGCACACCACAAATAACGCTTACACAATCTCTGAATCATATTTAAACATATGTGACACATGACGCCAACCCCATCCATTTAGCACACTAAAACATATACCTATTATTATTATTAGCTATTTACTATTACATCAACATTGAACTTTACATAAAGTAATTATAAAAAGATATCAATATCAATAACTTTGATGTGTGTTAAATGCATACTAATCAAGTAATTGATTATTATTAACTAAACATGAACAATTGAAAGATGCATAATCCTATAAAATGCACTATCAAACCACTAACCCATGGAATACAGACATGCCATTTACAAATCCTTCACAAATTCTTCAACAACTATGCAAAGAACTGAAGCATTTAGATTCAGCTTATAGTAAATTATATTGTTGAAAGAACGATGCACTCATATATTGTGCTGCTACAAAATGAATAGGTGTGCAACAAAACTTTGTTTCTATATTTAGACACTTATTGTAATCATGTTTTCATAACAAATATTATCATTGGAGTTGTACAATGCGACTTACATTACATGCTATTATTTTCCTGACATTAACTTATAACTATTTTCTTTTGCAATATTTTCAAACTGTTTAATTATGTATCTCAATTGTTGTTATACTAATCGCATGGTATCAAATTTATTGTCCACAAACTTTTTCCAACCCTTGTGGACATATATTTAATACAGTTGTCATTAATAATAATCCAAAAATATATTTTAGTATATTTAAATCAAGATTTAAATGTTTCCCCATTAGTCTTCATACACGCTCGAGTGACATGCACTTTTCCATATACACATGTGTCAGTACCATGCACTTTGCAAGAGAGGGTAAGACTAAGCACTATGCCAAAGTTGTGATTCAATGACAATCGTCATCTGTATATGACAAACTAATTTGCACGATAAGGAAAAACTATTGATCTCATAGATAGATTTTAATCCATAGTTAAATATTATCCCATTGGTCTTCATACATGGCCCAATCACACACACATTGCAAGATACACGTGTCACTACCAAACACTTTCCAACATAGAGTTAGGCCTAGCACCATCCCAAAACTGTGATTCAATGACATAAAATTGATCTGCAATATTAGCGAAGAGCTTTCGATCGTATATAAATTTTAGAAAAAAAACTAATTTTTATATTACCTACAACATTCGATAAATACAATAAACCGAAGACTCTTAAAACTCTATCATTATTTGTAATATTCATTGATAAATTTTAAAATTATTCTCATCAACTGTCTCTTTGCCAATCGCACAATGCACAAAAGCTAACAAGTGTATGATTCTCATAATCATGCACTATGCAAACACGTAGCAAAAAGTATCTACCTACGTTTTACCAAACATAAAAGCTCCCAATCTTATTTATTATTCATTCATAATAAATGTACAATATATCCTGAATAGTCATATGAACTAAATTATTACAACTCAAGGGCATCGGTGTCGTGTATCCCACGTCCCCTTCTCTTGCTAGCAAGTGCCTCTTAATACTTTGTTATGATTTAATTAATTTCCTCCCTAATGATTTTTTGTTATTCGAGTGGTCTAGAAATGTCTCATCATATCACACTATCTTTTGGTTCATAGACTCTAGTGTTAGTTGCTTGTTGGGCTTTGCAATACCTTGAAATGATGGCACGCATCCAAAAATATCAGAATGTTGAAGTCCTTTATCAATTTTTTTATTTTTTATGTCATTCATCATTTTTGTCTCAACGAGTAAAGCTCCCCCTTTTGTCTAGTCAACCTAAAGTTATTAATTTAGCATATGCTAAATTCTATCACAAGAGCTCAAGCATTTACAAAACTGTTGTGGGACCGATCTTTCACTCTCATAAAATAACAAGATGGTTTTGTAGACTCTTTTGCTCTCCATGAAATTCTTGATGTGGAAGCATAGAAAGCAATGGAGACTGCATAAACATAAATATATTATAATATATGATAGATAAATTAATATATTTATTTATTTAGCATTAATTTATTCTTCTCTTATGCCTCCACAATGTTGACATGTGAATAACTAATACTATCATTAATATTTATTATAATATATTATATTTATTATAGTATATGAATGATTATTTTATGATATATTTATATAATGGTATATACTATATTTTCTATTAGTTAATAATAGTAATAAAATATTAGTTAATAATAATAATAAAATATTAATTAATAATTAATATGCTCAAACTATATATCTAATATTATATAATATTTCATATTATTAAAATAATAATAGATTATTATTAATATGAATTATAATATATTACACTTATTAAAATATATTAATGAATATTTTATAATATATGCATAGAATGGTATATACTATGGGTGATCCCACAATAGTGGTTTACAATTTTTGGCCAAACTGGACACTGAAATTATTATTTTTAACTAAATCTTCACATTTAGGAAATTATAGCGGCTAAACCGTGAGGAATTTGAAGATAATGCAAACTAGAGTCTCATCAAATTTTGTTTGTAGATTCTAAAAATATTTTTTTCAAAATTTTTGGAATAAGATTACACTTCTTTTTCCATCTCCCATGAAAAATGGTTTCTTTTAGAAAACAACATTTTTAAAAAGTGACACTCATCGTATACAACATAACTTTTCTTGTATGAAGGATAAAATTCTAATTTTTTCAAATTTAAATGTGTAACTAAAATATCTAGCACCTTCATTTGGTCTCATAGTTTTTTATATAATATTTTTTCCTTAATAGAGTTTCAAAGTCAAACCAATCACAATTCAGACATAGGCGGACTGTATACAACATAACTTTTTCTGTATGTATCGAAATTCAATTTTTTTTTAATGGATCAAGGACATCAATACTCAGCAAAAAAAAAGAATTTAAAACTTTTTTTTTGATCATTTTCTATTTTTCCACATGTGCAAAACAAAGAGCTTGATTTTCAATGAAAAACCTATGTTTAATAAAACTAAAAACCCACATACATAATAAAACCAAAACATATTAAAATTATATTCGTGGGATAGATCATTTTGAGGACTACCATAATCATTTGAAATAAATTTTAAATGAATTAATTTGATCCCCCAAAAGGTAAATCAAAAGTGATTTTTTATCATCATTTTGATAGGTGTAAAGGAGACTCATTTATAGGTATGGTTTAAAACTAGCGAGGTTTTATCCAAGGGGGTTTGATCTAAGGTAGTTTGATCAAACCCTCTTCAATTGGAATCCTTAAAATGGAACTTTTAAAGGCTTAAATCATTATATTTTCTAAAAATATGTGATTTCAGCAATAATCAGTTCCTCTCAGAAATTGTAAACCAGCTTTGTGGGATCACCCCTATACGCATTATCAATAATAGTTAATAGTTAATTTGTATCATATAATTATTATCACCTATCGATATTAAAAGAGTATATTGTATAAATAAATAATAAAAGCTTTTATTAATATTATTATTAACACTATAAATAAATATTATATTCAATATTAATTATTAATGTTTATGATTAAATTAATTATTAACTAATGTTGAATAGTATATTATTTATTTTAATATACTAAATTTGTATAATAATTCTAAAGCATATTATTTATTAACTAATTATAATTTACTTATATTTAAACATTATGCAATAATATTTATTATTATATATTTTTTTTAGAATTTCATATTATTTTTTATGCAATAATAATTAATTTTGAGATAATATATTAAAATGTTCAACATTCTGGGGAGTGTATGCACAACACTCTCCCAAACTTCTCTCATTCCCTAGAATTAGACTTGGTTTATGACACTTGTACACCTTCAATTAATAAGTATTATAGTTCTACACAATAAATTTTTTAATTATTATTTAATAATATTAGTCAATAATTAGTATAATCTAAATTATATTTAATATTATATGATATCTTTTATAATTATTTGACTAATAATATATTATAATAAATATTAATATATTTACATAGTGATATCTACTATATTTACTAATAATAATAATTAATAATGAATCATTGTTATTATATCATTATTTAATATTATATAATAAATTATCATTAATATCCATTATAATATATTATAGTTAGTATAATATATTAATTATTTTTTTATAATAATCAAATGTTTATAGCTGCCAAGCATTTCAACCACCAGTAAGTAAACTTATCCTCTTTTATAATTAATAGCCATTTACTATAATTAATTAAAAAATCCCTTACACATGTGTCAGCTTTGTGCATCGTTGTAACAAAAAAAGATATAAGCAAAAGGGTATGTGCAGGATCATCATGGAAAAAATAGGCCCTTAAGTGGCGATGAAAATTCATAAAATCAGAGCTAGGCAATTTGATGTAAAATTTTGAATAAATTATCTATATTATTTCAAAAATATGTAAGAATAGAATTCGTAGAAAATTGAATATAGTTTTTAAACTACTAGGTTTATTTTTAAAAATAAAAAAATTATTTGGTGAAAATTTGAAATTTCAATATAGTAGTACTTAAATTTGAGGGAAAAAAAAGGAAGCGAGTGTCTGTCTGACCACCCTAATCACAATAAAATGATAATATTTTTTTATAAAATTATTGATATAAGTAGAGGACTCATGTCCCAATGTGATGCATATTTTTTTGTAATCTTTTTCCAAGTAAATAATTAATTATGAATTTTTAATTACAACTTTTAAAAAATATAAAAAATCATATATCTGACCACCTTAACTTGGTCAAATCTTCATGAAATTCAATTTTTTTTTTTAATCCTATAGTATGTGAAGCATAGAATGTGACGCATGTTTCAGATTCAAAAAATGTGATACCATTTGAAAGCTATAAATTTTTTTCAATCAACCTATCAATCAGGACTTTAGTCGTAATTCAAATAAAAAATGAATAATAATTATTTATTAAATTCAAAGTAAAACATAATTTATATTGGTGGAAAGCTGAGAATCTCATTTAAAAATACTTTTCGTTTCATCAATTTTGGGTAAAAAAAAGTCGTCAGCCACATGGGGCATCATATCACTTACATATCGCCACTTTTTGGCCCATCATAATCTTGCACATACCCAAAAGAATACAACCTAATAAAGTGACAAAAAATACACACTAATTTATTGCTAGAAATAAAACATATCTGCATAGTATTGTATAGGCGATATGATTTGATTCATTGATTTGATCATTTTCGCATTCTTTAACCATCCCCACCTCGAGCTAGCCAATGCCCGCTTGCCTTTTTTTATTTGATGTATATTTACTATGGACTTATACACAAGAAAATAAATTTTGACATATGTCAATAACCAACAATCTAAATTCACTTAATCTGCTATACCTTTTGTACTAAAAATCTACATAATCAAACCACTTGCTTTTCTCTTCCAACTCATCACTATGTATGTCTTTTTGAAACTATATCCTTCAACAATAAATACAATAAACCAAAGACTTATTATAAATTCTAATTATGCCATCGTATTTGCATACATTTCTTCAAGTTTGCATTCACAAGTTTTGAGCATGTGTAATCCATAGACCTTCTAGAAGAACTTATTTTCTTTCATATTTTTACAAGACTTACTCTCAAAGAATTAATTTGGTTCTCTTTTGTTTCTTGCAAATGCCTTGCAATATAATAATCGTTAAAGAATATAAAATGTTATAGCTCTTATTTACTATATAGAAAAGATATCAAACTATTGCAACAATTCCACAATTGCAAGAATTGTACATTGATTTTCTATTGGCACCCTTTACACAAGTAAGTAGCTTCTTTTTTTTTGCATTTAGTTCTATTTATTTCCACTTTTCTCCTTCCATTGACTACAATTTTGGAAATAGACAATGGAATTACCAAACTTGGTCATCACATTTTGAAACTTGCAAAAGTAGATACTGAAAATCGATGCTATGTAGGTTTGAAGACAGTATTCTATTACTTTCCTGCATCCTCAAAATACCCCTTTTTTTTTCTGAAAATAGATAGAGTTTATGTGCACAATCAATTACAAAATAGTCTCTATGATATAGATCTCCAATTCCTAAACAGATTTCTAGAATTGCACCAGTCCAACCCGCAAGCTTTCTCTACTTTATTCAGCCAACAATCACCTAGTTATCATAACTACTAATTTTGTAAAATATAGCTTTTGCATAAAGTAGTCTATAAAAAATATTTTCTTTTTGTCTAACAGTTTTTTGCAAATACCATATATCTATTTTGGGTTCTTATTATAATTGTAGGAAATGTTATTGCATACTTTTCTAAAAGTGTATTTTCCATTTAACTATGCAAGCAATTGTGATCACGACACATTTTCCTGCTCAATATAGTCAAGGTTTATTGACAGTTATATTTGTGCTTGTTGCTAAATCAAAGTGTATTACAATAAAAAAAAGGAAACCTACATTCTCTACAATTACTTTCAACATAGCTAGGCTTTATTGAAATGTATATTTGTCATGCCCATAAAATGATACTGTATAGTAATTAGAAACAACAAACTATTCAATTTTACAATCTTTGTTCTTCACCTTTTTTTGGAACTAAAAAAAAATACAACACACATAGCTTGTTTGTATCAAAGAATGTTCATTCTTTCTAAAAAAACAAATCAGGACATCATTATCATTAACACAAAAAAATAGTTGCAACATCTGCACCAACTATGCTTTATGACCATTAACATGATACGTATGATTTGGCACATCTAACCAGACATAAGCTACCACCAAAAAAATTTACACTACACAATCTTGTCAAACACAAGCTTTTATGACAATAAATGAAAGATTGAATAGTCTTGTATATTAATATGCCACCTCAAAAAGAAACGGTCATAATGCATTAATGAGGTTGAGATTCTAATAAAGAAATACATATATACACAATAGACAATGAATAGATAAGCATATATGTAATCAGTAACATGCCACTTGAGGACATTATACATTTTGTCGTGTCAAGACCTCACCTCAATTTCTATGTGCAATTATAACAGTTCTAAGATACCGATAAGAAAATATTAACTTTGTCATGACAAATACCGATGGAGATTTCAATACTAAATATGGAAAATCCTTTAGTATGATCCTTGTCAAATATTTGATGCACCTTTTTTCCAACAGTTTATTAGGCACATTATTGTCTTTAGGTAGACTATTGTCTTTTCTGCAATAGTTTCTTACTTGTATACAATGGAGCTCTCATAAGACATCATTTGCTTTCATATCTTGCATAGATTGAGCCTCAAAGAAGTGATTCAATGTTCACTGGTTTGTCACAAATAACTTGTAGCAACCAGGTTGTGTACAAAAATAAAGTGTTGTGGCTTATCTTTAGCAAATGGAAATGACATGAAGCTTCTCCAAAGATTTCTTGAGATGGAAGAATTGTGCATTGACTTCCCGCTTGCATGTTTTGCACAGGTCTAACTACACTCTTATTTCTCTTCAACTCTTTTTCTTTTATTTTGATTGCTACATTGTCTAATTACAATTCCCAACAGGCAAGATAGGTCACAAACTTTCCTCTGTCCCTTGGCAAATTGCAAAAAATGATACTGAATCTAGACGCTACTCATAGATACCCTAAAGACTATGTTGAGTTGCTATTTTTTATTCTCACAAATGCTACTCTTCTGAAGATACCCAAAATTTATCTGCATTATGGATTTCATTATCCTCAATCTAACCAAGACATACAAATTATAAACAATTCCCTTGAACTAAAAAGTATTTTCCCAAAAACTGCAATGTTACTATTCTTGACCCACTAGAATACTAGATTGAAACACTTGTTTACATATGTCAATTACTCAATCTAAAAAAGATATTTTCTAGACTATGAATTATTTTTTATTCCATAACAGATTATTGTCCCTTTATCTATACAGGGAAACTTTTTTTTATGAATATGAGACTATGTCTATTTTTCTCTCTTTGTAAATTACCTCTACAATGGTGATATTGTTCCATTGTCTATATAGCAAAATGGTTTTTCCTAAATTTAAGCCTATGGCTACTTTTCTCTCTTTGTAAATTACCACATATGATTATACACCATTTCAATTTTATGTGATATATTTATGGTTATCTGATACAATAGAATTCAAAGCACTATATTCAATCGCTTATACACTATAATTGTTTATTGTTTTTTTGCTCTATAATGTTGATATTGTTCCTTTGTCTATATAGCAAAATATTCTTCCCTAAATTTCAACCAATGTCTATTTTTCTCTCTTTGTAAATTACCACATATGATTATACATCATTTTAATTCCATGTGACATATTTATGGTTATCCGATACACTAAAGATCAAAGCACTATATTCAAATTTTCTACAAGAATTATTGTGACCTTTTAGGGTTTTCTTGTTTGTTGAAGCCTTTTAGCATTTTTCATGCCTATTACTTGAGTTTTCATGCGTAAAGATCAAGTTAATAATAATTTTTTATCTAATATTAATTATTCTAAGCAATCATATATATTTTAAAACTTAATTTCCCACTTGAATGTAATTAAAACTATCATGGATTTCTAAAAAACTACTATTAGTATATTATATAATTAAATAGAATATAATATAACTAATTTTCTAAATTAAGGTTTGAGCTTGCAAGCCTAGCGCTCTATGCATTTCATTTTGGAATGCAGCCACAACCATCCATCAAATGTTCATTAACCGGTTCAATAACTTATGAAATAAGCAATATACAAGTGCTTTAAGGTTGTTTTAAAATGTAGTGGGCTAGGATACACAATCCTAATGGAGTCATTGAGATGGGTCCACATGTCCATTTTGCGGTTCTACAAGTCACATATAGATCCACCTAAAACATCATGCGGGCTCGTAGAATCCCTTTAAAAGCAAGACATTGATTGACATCAAGGTCAAGTGGTCAGTAACTTAACATTGCAAAGGACTTAATAAAATGATTAATGATATAAAAAATAAGGGTAATAGGTCAATGAAAAATTAGAAATCAATAACATTTCAGCAAAACCTAGCAAGAGTGACAACTTTAGTGTTTTTTGTCAATTTGATGGCAACATTATTTTTTCATTTGTATTGCCCATCATGGGCCCATCATTTAGCTTCAAAAAAGACCAAGAATCCCAAAGAAACACTTGCTGCAGGCTAGCTTAAGTAACATAATCAACACAATACAATTCTCTCAACATGCACTTTCTCTTCTTATAGCACTATCTATGGTGAGTTGAGGACTCACAAGCCCTCACATCTTGACATGTGGAATGTGAGATGTCTTAGGGTGGAATGATGTGAAAATGAGGTGGAAGAGAAGTACATGAGGTGGATAAAGGACAAGTACCTTGGGGGATGAGAAGATTCCTTGGAGGAATAAAAGTGAATTAAAAATTCACAATGATTGGAAGAATCTAGTGGATAAAAGAGGGTCTCCAAAAAGTTGGAGATTTGTCATATGTGGGTGATGTGACAAGTCCAAGGTTCTAGAAGTCCTTGGAACATGTAAAGTGACAAGTCAAGTCTTCTAGAATCTTGCATGGGGATGGGGAAGACCTTGGAAAGACAAAAGTGAATTAAAAATTCACATGGGGAAGAGAGGAACTTTGGGCAAATAAATGTGAATTAAAAATTAACATGGGAAAGAGAGTCCAGGCTAAAAATGGTAAGTGGAAAGGTTGACCAGAAAAGATAAGCCAAATATGGTTAATGACTTTGATTAAGGTTGTGCAAACACAGGATTAAGATAATTAATGAGAGATTAGAGGCAAGTGGGAGATTATGGAGGATGTGACACTTAATTAAGATTAAGTGGTGCACATCCTAATCACAAATTAATTAATTTAATCTGGATTAAAAGGGGGTTATGGAGAATGTGACAAGGACAGAGAAAAAGGGGAATTAAAAATTGGTTTTAATCCAAATGGATTAAAAGACTGAATTAAATAATTTGTCATATTTATTTAATTTAGAGAAAAAAAAGGGATAAGGTAAATTATTTAATTTATTTAATTACATACTTTAGGAACTTTAGGCAGAAAATGAAATAATGATTAAATAAATTATTTAATCACTATTAATAAAATAGATGAATAGAGTAGACGATTTTGACCATGTAGAAGTGGTCAAATTTAGATGTCTACAATATCAAAAACAAGGGTAATAGGTCAATGACAAATTAGAAATCAATATTTCAGCAAAACCTAGCAAGAGTGACAACTTTAGTGTTTTTTGTCAATTTGATGGCAACATTATTTTTTCATTTGTATTGCCCATCATGGGCCCGTCATTCAGCTTAAAAGAAGACCAGGAATCCCAAAGAACACTTGCCACGGGCTAGCTTAAGCAACACAATACAACTCTCCCAACATGCACTTTCTCTTCTTATAGCAATAGCTATAAAGGCGGATACTCACCACTACATGGCCATTGTTTAAAAAATATATCTCGTTATCTATATAACTTTATAGAAAGATGAATTCCATATTAATATCGAGAATGCAAAAGATTAATCATTATTCTTTAGATTAGAACTTTGAATTCATTTGATTTAAGTATTAATAAAAATTTATCATTTTACAAAACAATATTAAACATCACAAATCTACTCACCTAATCTCTTAACAATCTTAAATTAATGTTTAAATTGAAAATTGTATATAATGATAAAGAAAAATAATTATCTAGAAGTAATGCTTAATGGGCCCATGTGACTCTTGGGATGTGCCTTCTTACCACCCGCCCTTTTTTTGTGAATATGTATTCTTATCTTTAAATTAATATAAATATTTGCTTATTCATCAAAAAAAAAAAAAAAAAAAACATTTTATTCTCTTAAAAAATTAAAGATTATTCTCAACCTTTTAATAAAAATGTTCTATGTTTAGATATCCTGCAATCATGAGAGTCCACGAAATAACACTTCTTTTAGACATTTTGCCAAACAAAAAATGTACCTTATCTACGCTTCCACATTTTGGATACATGTCTATCACGACAGTTACAGCTATAACAGCTAACAAAATTCCTGTATCCTTTGTCCATACTTTAATGGATGACGCAAAAAACAATCAGATAATGGCACATTAAATTTTCTATGAACATTATTCCAAATAGATACGTCCCTTGTTTAAAATTCTACGTTTTACATTTATGTCTGCCAAAGGAGTTGCAACTACAACATCTGAGTAAATTCCACTATCCTTCATATGCACCTTCCTCGCAAATTCCATTTCCCTAAAGTTTTCCAATGTTGGTCGGTCGCGGTTTCCCTTCACTTTCGGCGAGGGTAAAGTGAGTCCAGCAGTAGCCACATCGATTCATTGGCTTCACTCGTCGATTGGAACACAATTACTCGGAACTTTCACCCTCAACTTCTATGATAAACAGATGTCTTGCCTACAAGTGCGGTTGTTAACAACTCCTTTCAATTCAAGAGCTTTTTTAAAATATATTTGTCGGTGGATTTTAAAGTGTCCAATACATAAAATCTTTTCTTAGCTGTTTCTTCTTGGAAAGAGAATATTATGGAAAGAACATGTAGGAACCTTTGAACGTAGATTGTAGGAAACCAGGTACTTGGGTAACATTCAACTGAGAATTTTGTCGGTGAACGATTTGTAAAGAACACGTAGTCTTTACTCGGTAATATGGGGATAATGTTCTCTTAAAAGTAAACGTTATTCTCAACATTTCGATAAAAAATTCACATTCTATGAAATGTCAAACAAAAAATATGTCCTGTCAATGATTCCAGCTGTTGATCCACCGAACTCTAACCCATTTCATTCGAAGCTTCCAGAAAGTGAATCCAACAATAGACACATCAATGTCTGGACGCTGGACCCACAAACGGCAGCGTTGGAATAATTCAATTAATTGGCTTCACTCGTTAATTGGAATGGGAGGGACACGGTTACTCTAAGCAGCCGTCTTCCCTGCAACTTCAGTGATTAACAACTCATTTTTACGCAAGGGCCTTTTTCAGATGTATTTTTCAGGGGATTTACTGTAAATGTGTAATATATAAAATCTTTTCCCAGCTGTTTTTCCTTGGAAGGAGAATTTTTAAAATGTGTAGCAGTGCGTCCAATTGGTAATGTATATTACCGAGTAAAGGCTTCTATGTGTACTGTCCAAATGGTTCAATAACAAAATTCATCAACTGGATGGTACCCAAGTACCTGGTTTCTTACAATCTACCTTCAAGCTAAGTTCATTGACGTTATATTAGTGTGTCTTTTTGTATTGGAGTTCGTTTGATGTGGGATTAAAAAAATGTCTACTTTCCCGCTGCTATTAGTCCTGTTTTTCTCTCTGGTCAGCTCAGACTGTTTCACTACTGAAGGTTCTCATCATTGGCAGGAACACCAATCTCTCTTGGCTTTCAAGTCTTCCCTTACTTTCTCTCCCAATCATTCATTATCGAATTGGACTGTGGACATTCCTTTGTGCAAGTGGGCCGGGGTTATATGTGATAAACAACAGGACAGAGTAATTTCCCTCAACCTCTCAGCAATGGGTTTACAGGGTTCTATTTCTTCACGTCTGGCCAATATGTCCTTTCTTGAGACCATTGATCTCTCTGCTAACGCCCTTAATGGCTCTATCCCACTATCGATAGGAAGCCTTTCTCAGCTGAAGTGTCTGTCCCTGAGAGGAAATAGATTAGGAGGTACCATTCCCTCCTCTTTGGTAAGCCTCTCAGCACTGGTGCACTTAGATCTGGGGCACAATATGTTATCAGGACATATACCCAATCATATTGCCAGTCTCACTAATTTAACCCTACTTGATTTTAGTGTTAATCATCTGAACGGTACCATTCCATCATTGAAAGGCTTAAAAATCTGCAATGGTTGTTTCTCCTAAAAAAACCAGTTTTTTTGGTACTATTCCTGATGAATTTGGTTAGCTACAACATTTGCATCTATTGAAGATGAGATGGAAGGGATATGTTGTTCTTGATTGGAAATGGGATCATGAGATGGAAGGGGATCATATGATGGAGGAGAAGGGTTTCCTTGATCTTTATATGGAGGGGAATCTATGTTACCATGCTTTGGATTAGGAGATGGACATAGTTCATTTGATATGGATGGTGTGATGAGGGAGGAAGGTTTTATAGACTATTCAACTTGGATAGATGGATTGATAGGGGATTCATTTAAGATTTAGGGTATTAGGGTTTATCTTGATGTGGGGGTGATGTTTGTAGATGTATGATATGGGAAGATTGCACCACTTTGTTTTTGCACGAGGAAACAACCACCTTTGCAAATAGTCCTTGGAGGAAGTTATTATGAGAGACATGGGATGACTTTGCTTGGTAATAGTGGGGTGATGTGGATTTTAAGGATGTGGGATATGAATGTAAGTGGAATAAGAGGTGGAAGCTTCCATGGACTAGTAAATTGAAGATGAGGATAGGGACCTTGAAAAGGATTTGTCCAGAGGGGAATTTTGGCTAAAGGCTTGGTTTCCATTGTCAAAGGAAGGGGAAGGATAAGAAAAAGGAGATGGATTGGAATTGGATGGAGGTTGGGAGGATGGAAGCTTAGCATCGATGCCAATGAGGCATTTAAGCATGACACCCTTATAATTATGGAAGTAGTAGGTGAGGATAAAATTAGTGGTGGTGGATGGGGATGATATGGATGGGAGTTAAGGGGAGCTTTGGATGGGGGATTGGTGGAAAATTGGAGCATTCTGTCTATATTGAAAATGGATTCAAGATGATCCACAATGCTCTCATTGTCATCACTGGGATTATATTCGGGTTGGTTGGAATGGATGAAGTTGGATTAGAATAGATTAGGTTGGATGGAGGATAGATTAGATGGTTAGACACAGTGGAGGATTAATTGGAAGAAAGATTGGTATTGATTTTGGATGAGCATGGAAATTAGGATGATGGATTAGAAATGAACTTGGGGATTGGAAGAATAGGATCTAAGGATGAAGATGGAGGATGGGATTAGATTTGGGGATCAAATCCAATACCATAAAATGATTTGATTTGATTAAAGAGGATTATCTATTCTTAAGGTAGTGAGCTATTTGAAAAAATGCCTCGAATAAATGTGGTTTCATGGTGATGGAATGGAAATTCCATCACCATGAGACCATATTTCTTCGAGGCATTTTTTCAAACAGCTCACTACCTTGTCTATGCTATTGCTTACTATTATGCTTTGATAGATTTTTTCCAAGCATCCATAGTTTGTTGGAAAGCACCTATTTTAGGCTTTTAGCCATAGCAGCAAGGAAGTGAATTGTTTGATAAAATGCTTTCGTAGACATGTATGAAAAATGTGGTAGCATAGACAAGGCAGTGAGTTGTTTAAAAAATGCCTCAAAGAAATGTGCTCTCATGGTGATAGACATCACCATGAGACCACATTTCTTTGATATATTTTTTTCAAATAGCTCATTGCCTTGTCTATATTATTGCTTACTATTATGCTTTCATAGATTTTCTCCAAGCATTCATAGCATAGACAAGGTAGTGCATTGTTTGAAAAAGTTGACTCAATAAAATGTGGTCTCATGGAATGCAATGACAAGAAAATGCAATTGGTAGTTGCTCCTAGTTATTAGTTATCCTATGTAAAGTAATTGTATCATTGCTTATGTTGACTTTCTAAATAACCATATTGTAATTGAAATTTTATCATCTATCAACATCTAGTTATTAATTATTCAATGTGACATAATGCTTTGAGTTTGAAATATGTGCAATGCAATGTAATCAACAATATGAATATAAACTACAAAAATATATTAAGTACAATTCATTAGTTAAACTCTTTATTCTATTACCTGAGTGAAGCTATGAACTCCACCGCTACTGGGAGGTGTTGTAGTGAAATCTCCAAGATTAACTTATTCAACATCTAAAATTAGATATTAGAATATCATTCATATAACAATGATATTCACATGTAATATTTAATTTTTTACTAGTTACATACCTTGGCAATACATGTCATGGAGTAATACAAAGGTGGAGGGCCAGTGAAAATAGTATGAACATTATGACCCCAAAATTTCATAACAATCATTAAACTAAATGAGTTAATCTTGCATTTAAATAATGAAATTTAATAAACTAAATTCAATCATCTTTCTAACATTTACCTGAGTATCATGGTCAAAAGCCTCATTCAAGATGGCATTTTTCATCACCAACTGGCCAGCTGCAAACATAGCTTGCACACCTACCTCCTGACTATCTATGGGGCCATAACCAAGGTGGACCCGCGAGCCTGACATATACGGGGTGGAACCCTACCCCTTAAAGTCTCCCCCGACTCATGTTGTACTGCAATACCCGCACGCTCTATGATCTCTAGGTCAAAGAACTAATAGATTGTAGAGTCTCAACCTTAGCACTTTCCTTCACAATAGAAGGGATATCCACGTGCTCATAAGCTAGTCTAGTAAGTGCTCATCTCATTGGTCACTGAGGATCAATACATTCTCTAGTCTATCTTGTGCTGACCCACCACCTCTACCCTGGAAGTCCCACATATCAAAATAGTCGGGGATTTTGTTCAAGACAAACTCGTAGTAGAGTTTCCTCAAGAAATATTGCAGGATCTCGTTATTGTTGCATGGAGGATGGTAAAAAATCATCCACTACCTTTGCCAAAAATGGTCCTTTAGCCCTTGTTGGTTGCACTGATGGATAGGAAACATCTTGCTTGTAGGGTGTAGAGGTTGATTTGTTCGTGGGTTAGTGAAAAGTGAACACAAGTCAATTTTTTTCATTTTTTCATTTTTGACTTGTGTGTAAGATAGTTTATCTGCATAAAAATTCCTATACTCCTATCTCTTATCCGCCCTACCACTTAATTTCTTGCTAATTGCATCTACATGTGTTAACATAGCTTGAAGTGAATTTATAAATGTGGTTTTTTGTGAGGCTGAACTTACAAGATTATTCAACCTTGCAATTAGCTCCTCAATTTGGTTTTTGTTGTTTTCAATTTCCCCCATTAAATTTTGTTGAGTTCTAGGAGGATGTTGAGGAATTGTTGGAGGGGTTTGTTGGGGTGTTTGTTCATCAGGTGTTTGGTCATGATGAGGAGAAGTATTTTGAGGAGGAGAATGAGGTGGATTATCCACTCCTGAAAAATTAAGAAATTAACATCAAAAACATATTAAATCTACTATTTAACAACAAATTCACAAAAATAAATAAATTAAAGCTTACTCCTGTGAGCTCCCCGTCGACGTGTTGGTTGGATCTCTTTGTGGTGTAGATTTATTTGAATTGGATCCAAGGTTGGTGTCATGATTTGGACTAGAAAAGAGGTCACTTGAAAAATTCATGTCCTTTCTTTTAGTTTGTGATCTTGTTTCAACCATGTGAGACTTGCAAGTTGGAGGAGATGATAATGCAAGATGATATGAAACTAAACTATGATTTTTGTGATTTTTTGGATATAAGGATGTAAGATGACCATGCAAGGGTAATGGCCTTATGACCAAGAGATAAAACTAAATGAAACTAATGGAGTTCAATTGATGTCAAAGGGAGACTAGGTAATGCTTAAATAAATGACCAAAGGTTATGATGCAACTAAATCTAAGATGAGGTTAAGCTATATTTTTGTGTTTCTGGGATATAATGATGAAAGATAATGCAATCTAAGTCCAAGATGATAATGATGTTATGATCAAAGGATATAGTATGAAGCTAAATGATACTAGAAAAATGACACTAAGGATATGGACCTTAATATTTAAGGAAAAGGATGATAACCAAGCTATTGTAGGTCCAAGATAACTAACCTAATTGTCATTGACCTTTGTGATGACTAAGATTGAGAAAATGGCGGATTTGACAAGGTGAGTCTAAGTCTAAACAAGGACACAAGTTTGAGACTCAAGTTTTGACCAATATGATAATGAAAAAGGTTGATAAATTAGGAGATGAAGGTCAATGACAAGTTGGATAAGTAACCATGGACTATCCAAAGGCTTGATAAACTTCCTATGTCTGAAATCTAGAAGGTATACATGCAACCTAAGATCTAAGATCAATTATGCAAGGAAAAGATGACCTAAAGTGCAATGCAATCCTAAAAGAGGATGGTAGAATGGACTGGTTAAACTTTGCAAGTATGAAGGTCAAATGACAAGTTCACTATCAAGATGAATTGGATCAGATTTGGACAAGGAGTTTTTTGAAATTTTGGTGATCAGGCAGTTGCGGCTTTGTTTCTATCAATTGTGCTGTTTGCAAATGCAGATTTCTGGTGAGTAGTTATGGCACACAACAGTAGTTGCGGGCCTTTTTTTGGAAAATGTGGTGTAGGGTATCAATTGCATTTTTCTAGTGAACATTTGCAGTTCAAAAATAAGTTGTGGGCCTGTTTCAAGTAGTTGCGGTTAACAGAGAGTTTATTTTGCAAATTCATGATTTGGATTGGTTTATTGATTGGTTTTTGATTGATTTTGATACATGATTTTATGAAATGGACTTTGGAAAACACAAAAAATAGTCAGCAAAAACTTGTTTGGTCTTATTTGAGTGTGCAAATGTATGTGTATAAAGACACTCATAGACAATGCACAACCTAGGCTGGAAAAGATACTACTTGTTGAGTCCCTACTTGGATTGCTCCAAACACTTAGACAAAGTGGATAGCTAGAGATCTTGGTGACATTGGCTCCCCCTTACATGCTATAGGAAAACAAAAATCTCCTACCCTTGAAGATCCTAAGATCTTGTGAACCAATGTATTTCCTACATCTCTACAATGAATAGTGGAATAAAGGGTGGCTTCAAATGTCTAACCTCCTGCACCAGCAAGTAAAAGGGTTTTTGGTCTATAAAATAAGTGGCTCTTAATCTATGTTTTGGGGTAATACTAGTGCCTATACATGTGGAAATATTAGCTCAATTAATAGGCATCCCAATCCCTTCCTAAGAAAGGATTTTGATGTATCACATAGATACTAGGGGTGGCACTTGTCGGCATAGGACATCCTCATGACTAGGTGTTTGAAGACTTTCCCAATGATCACAACAATTTATATAGTGAAATGTAACAAAGTGTCACTTGGGTTAGTCCCTCAAAATTTGGGAGACAAGCCCTCTAAAGGTAACAAAAGCAAAACAATTATGTTGTTTTTTATCTCCTAGATTGCACGAAGCACAAGGAGAGAGCATACACAACACCTTTTTCTCACACTTTAATGGGGTTCATTTTAAAAAGAAAAATCCCAAATTCAAATGTGTGGGTGGTTGTACAAATTCCAAAGGATGCTTTTGATTCTCAAGATCACCTAATGATGTGAGAGAAGAGCATACACATCCAAAAGCAAGATGCAAACCACAAGACAATGCAAGAACTAGTTAATTTTAACCTCGCTTATGGTGTCAAACAAGAAGTTGAATTCTTTTTAGAGTAATGACATGTGATGCAAGTTAATCTTAGATCCCATGAATGAAAGTATGCATGTTATTGTTCATTTTAAACCTTATGAGTGTAATGCAATTTCTTGTTGTAAACAAATAAAGCAAAATTGATAACTTAAATAAAAGGAAGGGTAAGCTCGATTGTTTCTAAAGAAATAGTTTTAACTCCTCAAGACCAATGCCACATGCTAAAAATAGAGGATTATCAAACCAAAAGGAATAACTCAAACAAAACTTAAAATTGAAAAATTAAACCTTAACAAGCAGTTGCGTCGTTCAGGCTAATAGTTGTGGCTCTATAAGAGGTCACGATTACGATTCACCGTACATCAAATGTGGCTCAATCTAGCTCAGTTGTGTCATTTCAAATGTGGCTCAGGATCTTGCAGTTGCGTCGTAATTTCAAATTTGAAAAGCCCACCTTTAGTTGCATCACTACTCGTCATAGTTGCGTCATTTTTTCAAATTTCAGTAGCTCACCTTCAGTTGTGTCACTATGCTTCACAGTTACAACTCATGAACCTATTACATAGCAAATAAAAAAATAAGACTTGAGTTTTTCTGCAATTTTTTTCATTTCACGTCGGGTTCACCAATGTAAGATAGGATATTCGAATAGAAAAGACAAAGTGATGACCAGAGCACTATATCTAAGACAAAAATCCAAATCTTAAAGAAGAGAGTACAATCAAACAAGAAGAACAAAATGAAAGCATTCAAACAATAAACTCCTAATGTTTGAAGTTGATTAACCTCCCTTGTCTCTCCTCATACAACCTTTGCAAGTTGCCCTCAGTTCATTGTATACGAATACCTACAAACAATAAGCATGAATATTGTAGATATGTGGTTGTTAATCAAAAATGGAGGAGAAAATATTCTTTTATAGACAACCATTTGAATGGACAAATGGGATTGAAGCTCTAGAAAGATTCTTGGATCAACGGTTGAGGATGCATGCACCATAGAGTAGTGGGCTAGGGACTGCTATGAAATGGATGGTCAAGATCAAAAAGAGACCAGCGACAATCAATGGTTGAGATTCAAAAATGAGAGAGTGAAGGAAGATAATGGAGAAATTAAATAATAAAATCATTTAATTCATGAGAGGAGAATCTTTGACCAAGTGGAGGAATAAATAATTCATTTAAATTATTTATTTGTGCAGGAAGAAGAAAATGGTCATTTAATTAAAATGATTGTGCAACCAATTAATTACGTAAGAAGAAATAGAAATGGGATATTAAATAATTAATT
Organism: Sequoiadendron giganteum; assembly: GCA_007115665.2. Taxonomy (NCBI): domain Eukaryota; kingdom Viridiplantae; phylum Streptophyta; class Pinopsida; order Cupressales; family Cupressaceae; genus Sequoiadendron; species Sequoiadendron giganteum. The sequence goes on along the minus strand of CM021102.1, from coordinate 344,337,295 downwards.
TCAATTAATTATTTAATAATGGAAGAGTGACAAAAGATAATTAAATAATTGCAAAAATTATTTAACTATGGAAGAATGGAAAGATTAATGAATAGATAAATAATTAATGATAATTATTTAACTATAGACAAGTAAATGTAGAATTAATAATTAAATGAATAATAACTCATTTAATCATAGAGAGAAAGATAGTGTTAGTGACGCAATTAGAAAGATAATTTATTTAATTGATCATGGGAGAATAAAGATCAAGAAATGAATTAATTAAATAATTAAGATAATTTAATTAATAGAGGAACATGACCAAGAATTTAATAATTAAAATTATTTAATTACTCAAGGAAGAAGACCAAGACTATGGAAAAATTATGCTAGCAAACCAAGACATTTTTTAATGTCTACAAATTTTATTTTATTTTTAAATCTTCTCTAAAAAAACTTGGAAAGAAGCAAACCAAAGTGAGTGAGATAGATAATGTTTTGAACGAAGAGATTCCTCCTACTCTCAAGAAGTTTCAAGGAAGGTGCCTATGCATTATCTAGAATGGGAAAATGACAATGGAGAAGTGGAAAACCTCAAGAGGTTTTATATTTGGTAAGAATTTGTGTAGGCAAAGAAAGTGAGAGATGATGTTGTAGGTGAATTTGAATAAGTGAAGTCAAAGATTCTTGAACTTAAGACTTCCATAGAGAACTTAAATTTTATTTAGAGAGCCCTTAGGTTCAAATTTATTTAAGGGAAAGAGAACATACTAGCAATAGCACCTTTGGTGCATTAGGTTACATACATATGAAGGTATTCTAATTATGGATTACATGGTGAATTTGAACAAATTGAATCAAAGATTCTTGATCTTAAGAATTCCATGGAGGGAATACAACTGGAAATAGATGATAAGGAAGAAGCACTAACGATAGAGTAGTTGATCTAAAGCTCAAGGTAAAAGATATAAAAAAGAAGTTAGAATATCATGAAAAGGAATACTAAGGGGTGTTGATAGGTAATAACAATAGAGATGATGAAAAATATGTGGATGGTCATGTTGTAGCTACAAAAGTAATAGTTGGAAGTGCAAGATGGAAAAAAATCAAATAGCATAGACTAAGTGAAATCCAACACAAATCTAAGCTAAAATCCCAATCTAAACAAGAGAATACAAACAAAGCATGAGTTAAATGAAAGCATCAAACTAAAATACTCCCCATGCTTGAAGGTTTTTCACTTCCCTTGTCTCTCCTATTTCTTCTTGTGCCAATATTTCCCTCAAATTTGTTGTTGAAGCTGTGCAAATACCCACAAATAGTAAGAAAGAAAGTTGGAGATAATGGCTGTTAAATTGAAAATGAAGGAGAAAGGTTGCTTTTATAGACAACCTTTCGAATGGACGGTTGAGATTAATCTTCTAGAAATATTGTAAAATCAATGGATGAGGATTCATGAGAGAGGTTACGAAATAGATGGCCAAGATCAAGTTTCTAGAAAGATGCCAAGATCAACAGTTGAAAATTTGGTGCAACCAGAATATGCCATGCATGGAAAAGATATGATGTCAACGACTATGACACCTGACGACTATGACACCCGACGGCTATGATAGACATGCAGGCTATGACATGAAATAATGACAAGGGATCTTTGACCAAAATGGAGGGATAAATAATTTATTTTAAATTATTTATTTGAAAATGGAGGAGAAGGACAAGTGGCAAATAAATAATTTATTTCAAAGTATTTATTTGGAGGAAATGAAAAAGGAGATTTAATTAAATTCATAAATTTAATTAGAGGAAATAGAAATTAAACATGGATAATTGGTTTGGATCAATTATTCAAAAGAGAAGAATGACACATAATTAAATAATTTTATCAATTATTTAATTATAGAAGAATAAAGGGTCAAATAATTATTATCTGAGTATGAATGTAAGACAAATAATTAAATAAATAATTTATTTAATTATTGGAGAAAGGGATATATTAGTGACACAATTAAATAATTTTAATTGATCAAGATAAAAATGAGAAGGTGAATCAATTAAATAATTAAAAATTATTTAATTAATAGAGGAATATTATCGAACATAATTGAATAATTTAAATTATTCAATTATCGAGAGATGACAACCATGAAAAATGACACTTGCAAACTTAGGACATTTTTCAGTGTCTACAAGAAGTGTTGAAATTGAAGCAAAATAACTGAAGACTAAAATTAACCACTTATAAAAGGAGTTAAAAGATAAGAAGAAGATTTTATAATTAATGAAAAGGAGGTTAGTTTGCTCTAAAAAAATTTGAGGTTAGTTTTCATTTGATGGAAAACAGGTCAAATGCATGCAGTTTAAAGTTGCAAGGTGGTGTAACTTTCAATTTGTTCATCATCTGTCTAAATTGACTCTTCCAAAATGTCTATATGGGTTGTTTTATGCTAGGAAAGGTCTTGTTTCATACCCAAACATGCCATAACAGTCAGAGCTACATTGTATCAACGAAGTCTCTTAAGAGACCGAAGTGCAAAGGGGCAGTAAAATTTGATGAGTGATTACTCGAAAACTGTGGCACTTAGAAACATTTTATCTAAGGCTATAGAATCACACAGGGCCCCTCTATAATAACCTCTCTCAATTTTTGATAGCTCCAAGTTAGTTTCCCGCAGTGAAGATTTTTCTGTTGATGGAAAATGGTTTAGCTACATGTAGTGTAAAGTTGCAAAGTTGTGTAACTTTTGTTTTGTTCATCGTACGACCAAACCGACTATTCCAACACATATGGATGGGTGGATTTACACTACACAAGGTCTTTTTTTGAACTCAAACATGTCAGAACAGTCTACGCTACATTGTACTAACAAAGTCTGTTAAGAGACCAAAGTGCAAAGGGGCAAAAAAATTCAATGAGTAATTACTCGAAAACCATGACACTTAGAAACATTCCAGCTAAGGCTATGAGATCATGTAGGTCCAATCTACAATAGCCTCTCTCAATTTTTGATAACTCCAAATCGTTTTCTCATGGTGAAGATTTTTGAGTTGAAGCAAAATAGGTTAGTTGCATGTAGTGTAAAGTTGTAAAGTGGTGCAACTTTTGTTATGTTTGTTGTAAGATCAAACCGACTATTCCAACACATTTGGATATGTGGGTTTATGCTAGGCAAGGTCTTGTTTTGCACCCAAACATTTTGGAACAGTCCAAGCTATATTGTACCAGTGAAGTCTCTTAAGAGACCAAAGTGCAAAGGGGAAGAAAACTTCAATGAGTGATTTCTCAGAAACTGTATCACCTAGAAATATTTCATCTAAGGCTACACAATCACATAGGGCCCCTCTAAAATAACCTCTCTCGGTTTTTGATAGCTCCAAGTCATTTTCCCATGGTGAAGTTTTAATTTGATGGAAAATGGGTCAATTGCATGTAGTGTAAAATTTCAAAGTGGTGTAACTTTCATTATGTTCATTGTATGACCAAACCGATTGTTCCATCACATATGGATGGGTGATTTTATGCTAGGAAAGGTCTTGTTTTGCACCTAAACATGCTGGAACAGTTCGAGCAACATTGGATCGGCGAAGTCTCTCAAGAGACCAAAGTACAAAGGGGCAGAAAACTTCAACGAGCGATTGTTCAGAAAGTGTGGTACTTATAAACATTTTTTCTAAGGCTACAGGATCATGTAATGCTCCTCTACAATAACCTCTCTTAGTTTCTAATAGCTCCAAGTTGTTTGCCTGTGGAAAAATAAATTTTGATGCCTGAAAAATTATCAGATGCATGTAGTGTAAAGTTGCAAGGTAGGCTAATTTTTGTTTTGTTCTTCATGGGGCCAAAAATTTAGCACCAACACATATAGGTGGGAATATCTATGCTAGGAATGGTCATCTTTTTTCTTTATAAAAGGCTTGTAGTCTTTCCTATTTGAAGGGTCACAACTTTTCACCTTTGAAAAGTCACAACCAAATTCATATCATCACTATTCATGAGAACCTAAATTGATTTATTTGCAACTTTTTTAGATATTCTTGGCGAAAAGGAAATTCTTGAACTTTTAGTTAGTTTTTTTTATGTCTTACACATCTCTTGAAGCTATTTATTGACTATTGTAAGCATGTAATTTTAACTTTTAAATTTTCATTCTTCTAATTATTGGGTTCAAATTCATGTTTATATATAGGATGGATATCTATAAATTTTTTTGTTGGGGAGGTTGATTCATGGTCTCTTAATCTCCAATAATCCAATTCCCTTATGATCTTTAATAAGACTTGCATGCCTTGAGTTTTTTTTTTGTGACTTAGTTGTTACTTTCCATTTTCTTTTATCAATATTTTTATGATTTTTTTGTATCTGCATAATACATGAAGCATACAATTGAATGGCAGTTGTCTTTCTCAATGATATAAAGCATCAATTATCAAGCATCAAGAATCAAGCATCAAGCATCAAGCATCAAGCATACACATGAATTTCCTTCATGAAGCACATGAAGCATGAAGCATTAAACTATATTCATATGACTGATTTAATGTTCAATAATCTTATAGGAGAATAATGTTCAAAACTTTATTATATATTTACAATTGTAGAAAAGAAGAGTGCATGGAAAACACTTATATTTTAAATATTTGAATTAAACCATCTACAAATATCTATTGAAGCATGGATTTATAATGCAAATATGGACACCATCAATAAAAAAGATTTGTATTAACCAAATAGCCATGTAGGCATACATCAATATATGTTGATATAATTATAAAATATATACAAAATAGCCATATAGGCTTACAAGAATGTCATATAGGCATACAATGTCAAGTATATGCAATAAAAAATATGTCCAAAAATTATATATAGGTATACAAAAAAGTAACCCAATCAAAATCCATTGCCCTCAAGGTGAAGGAAACAAATGGGTGGCCTTTGTTGGTTGAGTGGATGGAAATTCATATGACACTCGTTTACTTTGAATTCGAGGTTGCTCATCCTATTTAGTTCCTAATCAAGCTTTAGTTATTATAATAACAAGTAAAGACATTAATATATAAACAATACATTACAAAAAATGATATATTTAACAAAATAATCACTTACCACCACCAAATGATCTCTCTCCTCAAGAAAAAGATCCACATGCTCAGATTCGGGCATGCCAAAGTCCTATAGAAACCATCCAAATATAAATTAAACTACAAATCAATAATTATTTTAATTTTCAATAATAACCAACTATAACAACGAATGTAATTTGAAATTTAGTAATCTTCCTCATACCCCTATGAGAGCCATTGAGATGTTTACTGCAGAAAATACACGACACTCCATTTCCCTATCAACAAGAGGAGGTGTTTCTGCTTCCATCATCTGAAAAATAAAACAAAAAATTATTCAATCATGAAAACTAGAATAGTGATGCAGGTCATGGCTTATAACGTATGAGATAATGAACAAAATTTAGAGTACTTATTGAACTATATATTTCTTACTATTATGATTACTATTTTCCCTATCCATAGCTTGTTTGAAAGAACTTTTTTTAGGCTTTGATCCATAGCACCAAGGTAGTGAACTAGTTGATAAAATGCTTTAGTAGACATGTATGAAAAATGTGGTAGCATAGAGAAGGTAGTGAGTTGTTCAAAAAAATGCCTCAATGAAATGCAGTCTCATGGTGATGGAATGCCATGACAAATTGTTTTCATGGCATTCCATCACCATAAGACTGCATTTCTTTGAGACATTTTTTCAAACAGTTCATTGCCTTCTTTATGCTATTATGCTAGAATGGGGTGGATGGTATTGTGTGGTCTTGGTTATGAGATGGAGGGGGATCATGACACGAAGAGGGAGGGGTGTTTTGATCATGATGGGAAGAGCATCATTAGATAGGGTGGAAGGTGTACTTTGTGACCATATTTCGAGAGTGATCATACAATGGAGTGGAAGAGGTACTTCGATCTGGACATGGAAGGATGTCATTAGATGAAGTGGGGGAGCTCAAGGGATTGCGAGATGAGGATGTAGGGATATCTTGCTCTTGAGATGGAGAGATATCATTATATAAGATGGAAGGGATATGTTGTCCTTGATTGTAAATGGGATCATGAGATGGAATGGGATCATATGATGGAGGAGAAGGGTTTCCTTGATCTTTATATGAATGGGAATCTATGTTAGCATTCTTTGGATTAGGAGATGGGCATAGTTCATTTGATATGGATGGTGTGATGAGGGAGGAAGGTTTTATAGACTCTTCAACTTGGATAGATGGATTTATAGAGGATTCATTTAAGATTTAGGGTATTAGGGGTTTATCTTGATGTGGGGGTGATGAGGGTGGATGCATGATATGGGAAGATTGCACCACTTTATTTTTGCATGGGAAAATAACCACCTTTGTAGATAGTCCTTGGAGGAGGTAGTTATGGGAGTCATGGGATGACTTTGATTGGTATAGTGGGGTGATGTGTATCTTAAGGATGTGGGATATGAACAAGTGAAATAAGAGATGGAAGCTTCCATGGATTGGTGAATTGAGGATGAGGATGAGGACCTTGAAAATGATTTGGAGGGGAATTTTGTCTAAAGGCATGGTTTTCGTTGTCAAAGGAAGGGGAAGGATTAGCAAGAGGAGATGGATTTGGATTGGATGAAGGTTGGGAGGATGGAATCTTAGCACTGATGCCAAGGAGACATCTAAGCATGACATCCTTATAATTATGGAAGTAGCAGGTGAGGATAAAATTAGTGGTGGTGGATGGGGATGATATGGATGGGAGTTGAGGGGAGCTTTGGATGGGGGATTGGTGGAAAATTGGAGCATTTTGTCTATTGAAAATGGATTTAAGGTGATCCACAATGCTCTCATTGTCATTATTGGGATTATATTCAAGTTGATCAAAAAGGCTATCCTCATCATCATCGATATGGTTGGGGTTGGTTGGAATGGATGAATTTGGATTAGAATAGATTAGGTTGTATGGAGGATAGATTAGATGGTTAGACACGGTGGAGGATTCATTGGAAGAGAGATTGGTATTGATTTTGGATGAGGATGGAAATTAGGATGATGAATTAGAAATAAACTTGGGGATTGGAAGAATAGGATTTAAGGATGAAGATGGAGGATGGGATTAGATTTGGGGATCAAATCCAAGACCTTAAAATAATTTGATTTGAATAAAGAGGATTATCTAGATTCTTAAGACAGTGAGCTATTTGAAAAACTGTGTCAAATAAGTGTGGTCTCATGGTGATAGAATGGCATTCCATCACCATGAGACCACATTTCTTTGAGTCATTTTTTCAAAAAAATCTCTATCTTTTTTGTACTAACTATTATGCTTTGATAGATATTTTCCAAGCATCCATAGCTTGTTGGAAATGACTTGTTTTAGTCTTTTAGCCATAGTAGCAAGGAAGTGAATTTTTTGATAAAATTCTTTTGTAGACATGTATGGAAAATGTGGTAGCATATACAAGGTGGTGAGTCGTTTGAAAAAAATCCTCAAATAAATGTGGTCTCATGGTGATGGACATCACCATGAGACTACATTTCTTTGAGGAATTTTTTTCAAAAAACTCATTTCCTTGTCTATGCTATTGCTTACTATTATGCTTTGATAGATTTTTTCCAAGCATCCATAGCATAGACAAGGTAGTGAATTGTTTGAAAAAATGCCTCAATAAAATGTGGTCCCATCAAATGCCATGACAATAAAATGCAATTGGTAGTTTCTCCTAGTTATTAGTTATGTTATGTGAAGTAATTGCATCACTACTTATGTTGACTTTCTGAAAAACTATATTGTAATTAAAAAATTTCATCTATCAACATCTAGTTATCAGCTATGCAATGTGAAGCAATCCTTTAAGTTTGAAAGATCAATGCAATGTAAAAAATGATATGAATATAAACTACACAAATCTATTAATTACAATTCATTAGTTAAACTCTTTATTCTATTATCTGAGTGAAGCTATGAACTCCACCGCCATTGGGAGGTGTTGCTGTGAAATCTCCAAGATTAACCTATTCAACATCCAAAATCAAATATTACAATACCATTCATATAACAATTATATTCACATGTAATATTTATAATTGTTTACTAGTTACATACCTTAGTAATACATGTTGTGGAGTAGTACGAAGGTGGGGGTCCAGTGAAAATAGTATGAACACTATGACCCTGAAATTTCATTACAATCATTAAACTAAATTAGTTAATATTTCATTTTAAAAATGAAATTTGATAAATTCAATTCAATGAACTTGCTAACATTTACCTGAGTATCAAGGCCGAAAGCCTCATTCAAGATGGAATCTTTCATCACCAACTGGTCAGCTACAGATGTAGCCTGGGGCACTTGCCTCCTGACTATCTGTGGGGTCATAACCATGGGTGAACCCACAAGCTTGAAAAATATGGGGTGGAATCCTACCCCTTGAAGTTTCCCTTGGATCATGTTGTACTCCAAGACTCACACACTCTATGATACTCTAGTTCAAATAACTAATAGGCTGTAAAGCCTCAACCTCAACACTCTCCTTCATAATAGAAGGGATAGCCATGTGCTCATAAGCTAGTCTGGCGAGTGCTCATTTTACTGGTTGTTGAGGATCAAGATGTACCCCTAGTATATCCATTGCCGACCCACCACCTCTACCTTGGAAGTCCCACTTATCAAAATAGTTGGGGATTTTGTTGAGGACAACCACTTAATTAGTAGTTTCCTCAAGAACTATTGTGGGACCTCGTTATTGTTTCATGGAAGATCGTCAAAACCCATCCACTGCCTATGTTAAAAATGGTCCTTTATCCCTCGACAATTGCACCAATGGATAGGAAACCTCTTGCTTGTAGGGTGTAGAGGTTGATTTGTTTGTGGGTTAGTGAAAAGTGAACACAAGACAAATTTTTCATTTTTTTCATTTTTGACTTGTGTGTAGGATAGTTTATCTGCATAAAAATCTTTGCACTCCCATTTCCTAACCATCTAACCACTTAATTGCTTGCTAATTGCATCTAAATGTGTTAACATAGCTTGAATTGAATTTGCAAGTGTGGTTCTTTGTGAGGTTAAACTTACAGGATCATTCAATCTTACAATTAACTCAATATATTTTTTGTTGTTTTCAATTTCCCCTATTCAATTTTGTTGAGTTCTAGGAGGATGTTGAGGAATTGTTGGAGGATTTTGTTGGGGTGGTTATTTATCAGATATTTGGTTATGAGGAGGAGAATTATTTTGAAGAGGAGAATGAGGTGGATTATAAAATCTTAAAAATTAAAGAAATTAACATCAAAAACTTATTAAATCTACTTATTTAATCATAAATTCATAAAAAAAAAAAGAATTAAAGCTTACTCCTTGAGCTCCCCATTGATGTGGAGGCATTCTGGCGAAGAATTAGCAAAGATTTAGTGAAGAAATAGTGGAATTTGGGCTCTAAATAATGTGATTGTACCTTGGAAGGGTTTGCAAGCCATGGATGGAGGAAATGTGATACTAAAAAAATGAATTAACTTTGCTTTTTTATTCTTATAACATGTCAAAATGCACTCATATTATAAAACGAATGCGTTATAGCTTCAGTGTGACCGAGCCTTAGGCTTGGTCACACCAAGCCATAATTCAAGCATGTTATAATCTAAGCACATTATAACACATTCACATTATATACTTTTAAAAAAAATTGAAACATTTGGCCACTTTTTGGCCCCCCATTTTTTTGCACCCGCCTTTCATCTAGAAAGTCAAATACACAGTAGAATTGTAAAAAACTTCACACAAATTTTTTCTACAATAAAAATCATGAAAATATAGTCCAGAAACAAAAAAACATGGCCTCCAAGATGCCAATGGTCTACACAACCTAGAAAAGAAAAATAAGCCCAACTATGCAAACCGCAACTATCCTGCAATGCATAACTTTTGGAATTAAACTACAACAACTCAGATCTGCACTATGGTAAACTTTGTGTGAGATTGAAGTATGATGAATCTCTGAATCCCACCCTTAGTTCATCTAGAAACCCTCAAAAATATCATTCTTGAGTCTCCTTCTCCACAGGTTTGATAGCCTCTAAAGAACAACAAATGCAATAGCAACAATAATCTGTTATGAATGAATGAAAAATAATATTTTTCCCTAGAATTATTCCACATGAAAAATTCAAATTTGGGTTCCAATATGAGGGAAATAATTGTGTAACTCATTTTTCCCAAATGGTTTCCAAAAATTAGCCATTTCCCATAAAAAAAAAAATTACAATTATTAGCATAAGCAATAATTTCTTGCTTTTCTCGCCATAAAATTCTCCATCTAAACCCACATCCAAGTATGGCTGATAAAAAGAATATAGTATTTATTTTATTTTATTTATCTTGAGAAGCACACTTTTCTCAGTTTTTCCATGAGTCCTGACTTACTATTTTTAGACAACCTGACTTGCTAAAAATAGAAACTGGTATTTTTTAGAAAAAAGGGACACAACAAGTCCTCCCTTCCCAAAATTTCTTGTCCTCAAGCAGTTTAAAATGTGAATCTCCAAGATCATGTAACCAATTTGATCAATCATACCAAAGTGCATATTGAGCCTTGATCTTGTACCTATGAAGAGTTGCATTCTTTACTAAAGAGCATTGTGTAGAAATGAGGACTCAAATTCCTTTTTTCCAATGCTATGAATCCAAAAACAAATTCTATGCCATCTAATCTCTTGTATGTGTAAGTAATTAATGCATACATTCTCATACTCCAACTAAAATAAATCTTCCCAAAAAGGTTTAATCAACTTGTCAAATGGACTTGTGTGAGATGAGATAAACCAGTAACTTATGAGACCTTTTCCAATGGTATCAATCTAATTTTTTCTACCTTTAGGACTATTATAAGATATAATACACTCCCCATTATAGAAAATATTATTTTTTGAAATAGTTACTTCTCTTGCCTTCATAGTGCTAAAATATTTAGTGCAAGAATGTGTAACAAAAATCCTATACTTAACCTTAGCTTGTGAAATATTTATTTTAGCTTCATGGACAGATCTATGGAAGCAAGAGTATAATAGAGGAGTGAAAAATGACATCATAAAACAACAACATTCATAGTGTAATTCTCCCAAGTTTGGATTTGCTAGAGACAACCCATTTGTACTAAATTTGTTGTTCTTCCTAAGACTATCTTCAAACACAAACTTATCACCCCATTTCTGTGACTCATCACTCTAAGTATTTTTCAAAGGAATACAATACATTTTTAGGTACAACCAAGAAATTAACATGTTATAATCCCCAATACATATAAATCCCATCAAATACTCATAGAATCTCTAAATCACACAATATTGCCAATATTGTTTTGCTTCAAACTAAAAAAATAAAGCCACAACTTCTTAAGCTGATATAAATTGAGAAAATAACAATGAGAAATGATCTAGATAAGAGCATAAAATTGATCTACAACAACATGACACTCACCAAAACAAAAATCCCATAAGTCTTCACACAACTAAATTGGATACTTGCAAATAACACACACATACTGCACTATAGGAACCGATTTCATATATCTTCTCCAAAAAATAAATTATGTGTTGATTATCTAGAATACTGAGAGGGGGGGTGAATTAGTATTATATTAAACCATTAATTTGTAAACCTCCCAATTATTAAATCAAATATAACTACAAACAAGAATGAAGACATTGAAATGAACATGACACCACAAAACACATCAACACCAGATTTTTACGTGGAAAACCCCAAATGGGAAAAACCACGATGAGGGTTAGCTCACAATATAATATATCCAAATATAGTATATTGCAGGGCTCACTGTTAGGACTCACTATCCTTAAAAGGCTCACAACCATAATACAAAAAGATATGGCTCACTTCCAAAAGTATGAACTAATGGAATACACCTTCTATGTGTTGAGTTCAATTCCAATGAGGCTCTGAATGTGAAGTACTACTTTGCTTAGTATTCACATAACAATTCTACTTTGATCCTTGACTTTTCTCACAATACAATACTTGCATCTGATAAATCATCTAAGATTCACACAGTCTTAGTCTTCTTCACACCACTTCACACATATCTCACACACACACTCTCACATAATCACATAAAGTCTCATAAATATATACAAGTATGTTTCATACATCAATTAGGTCAGCCTAATTAGATGTAACCAAACCAATCGAAAATAGCTCTTGTCGGCACCATATAAGATTTAAAACATCCTTTTATCCATGTGGTACATCATTTTCAGTCGACATAGATCTGTAAAGGATCCAACTAACATCCATAAAGTAGAATTAATATTCTTAGCACATGCCATATATAGGTCAGCCAAGAATAGGACCTAAACACAAAAACTCCAAACCAACACACACTCCTTAAAGTAAACATATTACAAATCTGATATTACTTCAGTTTCTTATCACATTAGCATCAGATAGACTACCATTAGAACCGCAACATCATAATGTTCTTCTTAGGAAAGTGTGGAGTCTCCCACATAGATATACTAAACATAGAAACAATTATAGTGTATAGAGTTGAACTATGTCATTGATAACTTTATGTACACAACACAAAACTTCTCAAGATACTAGATATAGCTATATTAATGATTCATAATAATAAGATTAAGAGAGCAAAGTCATATCTCTTCTTGTGATTAATTTTGGGCTAAAAAACCAACACACTGGACCATAACATTATTAGTAAAGAACACTTTCGATATAGATCAGCTTCTGGTATACGAAATATGCTTCGCACAATGTTGCCACGATGTTGAAATCAATGACAACATTGGAACAACCAAATCAACCTATATACACTTCATGCTCATGTTGCTAGGCTCCCATATTTCCAACATTATGATGGGTGGATTAGTGCTCTCTAATATTGTAGACCTTCTAACATCATTAAGAAGGGATTCACCCCCCAAACACACCAATATATAGTTTTTCATAACTAAATTTAATGAAATTAGCAGCATACAATTGATGTAACAACTTCCAAAATGACAAATTTGAGTAATAGTCATTAGTATATCTAATGTTGAATTACTGGGTAGCCATGCGAGGTTTCAAAATATCTTCACCAACATCTACACACCTTTGCAATTCTTCAAAATCGGCAACCCTTAAATTATTTTCTTCAACAAATTAAATTGTTTAGAGAAGAATTTGAAACCATTTCTTGAAATTTTTCTCTCCATGCTTTGAAACTTCATGGAGCTCCTCATTTGCAATACAACCATAACAACTCTATTTCCTACAAAGCCACGTCTCATAGAAAAAGATGGTAATAAGTCTGAAATGAAAAGTACATAGCATGATATGGTTACCTTCAAAAACTTGACCCAAGCTTCTTGTGTTCTTCCCATCACTATTGTAGCTTCTTTCTTTGTTTGGATTGAAAGTATTACATGTGGACCACTGGGATGCATGATATTGAAGTAGTACATAGCAATACAACCATAACAACTCTATTTCCTACAAAGCCACGTCTCATAGAAAAAGATGGTAATAAGTTTGAAATGAAAAGTACATAGCATGATATGGTTACCTTCACAAACTTGACCCAAGCTTCTTGTGTTCTTCCCATCACTATTGTAGCTTCTTTCTTTGTTTGGATTGAAAGTATTACATGTAGACCACTGAGATGCATGATATTGAAATCATCACCACTTCCCTTGATTTTCTTCCACTATTGTACCTTCACATGTGAATACCCCTTAATGGAGACATCTTGTAACTCCTCCTCATAAAACCATAGTGTAGCATATGTCAACCTCATGCTCACAAATTGAATGGAGCCCAACATTTGTGTTAAGGAAGCCCAAATATCATCTCCTGAACCATCATATCCTTCCACAATTGGATCTAAACTAAAAAGTACATTACATGAGTATTTTGCCTTTTCAATCCCTTCTAAATATTATTTTGTTGCATCCTTCGGAGATCCCTGAATGCTAATGTCTTGTTCAAGATATGCGAAATTTTTCTTCCACATACTTTCCAACTCTATGATATGTTGGATTCCTCTATCCAAAGGTATTCTTCGGAACATTTTATTGAAATATATACTATGCTGATTTGGTAACACTTGAAAATAAAAATGAAGATTATAATCCTTACCATAAAATGTGATAGCATGTGTATCCTCCATCACCAAAGTCTTGTTATCCATGAAACCCGTCTCTTGCAAGAAGTCTTCAAATCTGTGTCTACTCCCATTGTTTCCTTAAAATCTCCTCCCAACACCATATTTTTCCTTTTACATGTGTTCTTTATTATTCAAAAATGATTATTATGTAGAAAGTCACATATGTATTGCAACCATTTCACACACATAAGTATTTGAATACTCAAAGAATATAATGCATTACATACCCAGTGTTTCAGTATTAAGATTTGTAATCTCCTTAGTGGTTGTATCAAATTAAAATTGCATTATCCATCATGATTCTATTGCACTACTTTGATACAATTAGATGTTGAGTATTTTGAACAAGAAAAAACTTTTACAAATATGAGATTCATCCCATAAACAATTTGAACCTTCATTTTTCTTTTCAATATCTTGTTTTTATGGCTCTTTGGATAAAGCACCAGGATCCCACACCATCATGGATAAGAATTTTTTTGGTTGAGAGGAAGGATCCACCTTCCACTTTGTATCCTTCATCTTTTCATCAAAGTTAGAATTCTTATCATGATAGCAAAACATTGTGATGGAATAATATGAATATGATGCAAAACAATCTTGATACAACTTCCACCCCTATTATTCAAATTATAATTACAAAGGAAATCAAAGTGCTTACCTTCCTTTGTTGATTTACAAATTTTTGGGAAATTCACAACAATACTATCACTCTCATAATGAAATTCAGTAGTATAATAAGGTTGAGCTAAAGTATTCATCATGAAATCATTTCAATTATTATTTAGCATTGGATCCTTCTTTCTCATACTTACATTTTCTTGAAATGGAAGCTCACTAGAAATCACTGAAATATTTTCTCTAATTAAAAAATATTTACCTTCAACCTCTATGCTTGGAGTGCCTCTAGTTGAACTCTTTCTTACTTTTGTTCTTCTTGAAAATCTGATTTTTCTTTATGTTGCATCATCACCATCTCTTAGATGTCTTGAATTTGTGTCTCAATTTTTTCTATCATTGTCTCAATTTCTTCATGCACCACATTATCCATAGTAATTTCATGCATGTCCAAAAAATCATCCCGAGACTTTTTCACACATTCATCATTCTTCAAAACACTCACTGCATTAGACTCTCTTTCTATGAAATCTTCTACAACTATCTACTCCCTTTCAATCCTTTTTTCAAATCTATCAATCAAAATTTTGACAAAATTCATCAAAATAATCTACTTGTATGTGGACATGGGTGTCCATACCTTGGTACCACCAATCATGAGAAAATCCTTCAAGGTGAAATATTGCATACTAAATGGAAACTTTCTCCTCCATGGAACTTGAATAGTAACAATCTTGCATCACAAATAACCAAACTCTATTTGAGATCTTGTTTGATCCATCAAAATTGGGAGTTGAAGATTTAATAAATTTAATCCTGAGATCTTTTCCACCTAAATTTTAATGTTGTCTATAACCCTTGATATCCATCATGTTCTACATCTGAATGATATAGTCACTATATGGGAAATATTTTTTAAATCCTTTGTCTTGTTTAATATATGTTTCTCTCATGGCTGCTAGATCTCTAGCCAAATCTTCCATGTGACCAACCATCTTTGAAATCCTCTTTTTTTGCCAAAATATGATCAAACCCTTAGGATGGAAATATCATGGCTTTGATACCACTGTAATATCCCACAATAAAATTTAATACAAATCTGAAATTTATTAATTTTTACCAAACTATAAATTGAGAAAATCGGGTAGACTGGATTTTGCATCAAAACACTCCAAACTAAAACCAAATATTATGCAGCTGATGTAGAATTTTTCATTTAAAAATTTGGCATTTTTTTCATCATATTTTATGTTAAATACATAAGGTAATAGCAATAAACATATTCTGCAAATTACATCAAGAAATCTTCATCTAGAAACTCAAATACACACTGAAAACTATAACAAACTTCACACCAACTCTCCACACTTCAAACAAAATTTTTATATAGAAAAAGGCATTAAAATTTAGTCCATCAATATAAATACCATTTCCTCCAAGCTTCCAATGGTTTACACAACCCAAAAAATAAAAATAAGCCCAACTATGCAAACTGCAACTATCCTGCAATGCACAACATCTAGAATTAAACTAAAACAAATCAGATCTGCACTATGGTAACCTCTGTCTGAGATTACACTATGATGAACCTCTAAATTTTGTCCTTATCTCATCTAGAAACCCTCAAACATCCCATTCTTGAGTCTCCTTATCCACAAGTTTGACAACCTCTGAAGAACAACAAATGCAATAGCAACAATAATCTGTGATGAATGAATGAAAAAGAAGATTTTCCCCTTTAAATATTCCACATGAAAAATTCAAATTTGAGCATCAAGATGAGTTGAATAATTGTGTAACTCCTATTTCCCAAAAGGTTTCCAAAAATTAGCCATTTCCCATAATTATTGGTTTTTTGACAATTATTGCCATAAGCAATAATTTCTTGCTTTTCTCGCCATAAAATTCTCCATCCAAACCCACACTGAAGTATGGTTGATAAAAAAAATATAACATTTATTTAATTTAATTTATCTTGAGGAGCACACTTTTCTTGATTTGTCCATGAGTCTTGACTTACTATTTTCAGACAACCCGACTTACTAAAAATAGAAACCATTATTTTTAGAAAAAAACTATTTTTAGAAGAAGGGGAAATGACAAAAATAGTTTTAAGGCAACCTGTCCATTGAGAAAAGTAGAGGGAGGAGTATGGAGTGAGTGGAAGGATTTCTACTGGAGGAGATGTTTATATTTATGACATTTTTTTATTGGAAATATTGACAGCAAAGAGGCCAATGAACCCCATGTTTAAGGGGCATTTGACACTCCATAAGTGGGTTAATAATGAAATTGTAGATCAAAAGGTGGATGTAGTCAATCAAAGGTTGCTCCTCAATGTAATGGGAAATGACACTCCAATTGTAGTTGTGTTGTTACACATTGGTTTGTGGTGTTCAAAATATTTCACTGATGCATGCCCCAACATCACAAAGGAATTAAGGATTTTGGAGATTATCAAATAGGAGTGGTAGATGAGTACAAGTCATCCTCAACTAAAAAGTATATATGATGTGGTAGGTTCATTTTATGCATGGCTCAATAAGATAGATGTGTTAAGGCTTTTGGAGTGTTTAAACACGAACAATGAATGGGTGGGAGCTGTAAATTATTTCAAGGAATTTTGTGAAGACATCCGATAAAATTGGAATGATACAAAGAGCTATAAATTATTTCAAGAAATGGTATATGTGAGTGATATGGCATATGTGAGTGATAGTACATTGTCAATCTGAATCAATTTTATGGCCCCGGCTTCTATTTATTGTGTGAGAATTTCCAACTATGATACTAGATTAAATTTATTTCTTAAGAAGTGTGATCATAAAATAACACTATACATATCCATTTCAAATAAATAAAAAACAACATTAATAATGTTTTGATAGATATATTCTTAAAAATTAAGAATCTATACAATATATATGACATTTTTGACAAAATGTCTTGAACAAGTTTGGTATCATGAAATATGATGATTTTAAGGTATGCAAATAGGTTGATTGATGTAGCCATGGACCTTGTTTTTTAGGATGCACAAGCAAGATGATGTTTTTTGGAATACAATCATATCAAGATATTTGATTAATAGCCATGTCAAAAAGGAAAACAAGTTCTTTTAGAGGAATGAAATGTTATAGGTTATGATGATAGTAAGATACGAATAGAATGGGTATGTAGAGAAAGCTTTTAAACTTTTTTGAGTATATAACTCTTTTTTCTTTAGCAAATATGAAGTACATTTGTAATATGAAGTACATTTGTAAGATCAAATGTAAAATATTTTTCTAGTGAATGTTCTTGTATACATGTATGCAAAATATGACAATATGGAGAATGCTTGTGATAAATATTGTAGACTTTTTAGAAAAAAAAATTATTAAGAAAAATGGTGTGCCCATAATAAAATGCTAAGGTCTACACTAGTGAGGTGTTTGTTCCTCAATAATAAAAAATATATTAATACTTTCACAATGTATTGTATCAAAATATAAAAATTCCCATAAAATTCCATAAAACAAAACCCCATATTTATAGATATTAACACTTCCATGGTTTTACTCAAGAATAGATCTCTTATTAAATATTTAAGAAAACCTACTTTAATAACTATGAAGTATGTGTTTGGAAATGCATTGCACAACTTATATATAAATATTTGATATTTTGTTAAGTTGAGGTTCATGTCTATTTGACGAGTCACACATTGAGAGAGACTAATATTTTCCTAAGGGGATGTTGTATGGGATGTTAAAAATTTATTTAATGTAGGTGGCATATTATAAGAAATTCATCTAATATTTAGGATGGGTGATCCTACAATAGTGTGTCACATCATTTGGTAAAAGAAGGGATATTGAGATCATCATTTTTAACCAAATTTTGACTTTAAAGATGATGTGGACTAGTGCTTTTTAGGAATTTGTGTGTAGATTTTAAATGCATATATTTTTTAAACAATTAAAAATGATTTGTAAAATTGTTTACATAATTTTGAATAACTTGTTTTTATAGTTAACTATATTTTTAAAAAGTGAAATTTAATCTATATTGCATACGATTTTTACAAAAATAAAATAAAATCAGAAATTATTAAACATAGATTGGTAACACCACTATCTACTATATATATATTTTCCACAATTTCTCATTTCTTGTTTTATTTTTTATTAATTTTTGAAGTGAGATTAATTATAATTTAGACATAAATTTATTTCATATTGCATAATTTTTTCTGTATATATCTACATTATTTTTTCAGAGGGTTTTGACCCTTCACAAGTGGATGAATAATGCAATTCAATATCAAATGTTTGAGGCGGTTGACCAAAGGTTAGGTGTCAATGTCATATTTGATGACAACCCAAATGAATTTCCATTAATTTAATGTAGTTGCATTGTTATGCATTGGTTTGTGGTGCTTGGAAGATTCACTTGATGCAAGCCCCACCATGACACATGTGCCAAGTCTTTTAAATATTGTCAAATAGTTTTCAGAGGTATGTACAAGTCATCATAGAATAAATAATTTAGTATTATTTATATTTATTAATTGTTGTTGTAATATTTTATAATTTGTATTTGATAGTTAATAGTTGTTTCTATAAGGAAACGTGAATGTAAAAGTTAAGAGTGATTTTTTCATAAAGTTCATTGAATAATGTAATTATGAAAAAATTCTTTATAATAATATTTTATGCTCATTTATATCATTTGCAATGTAATTTTCTATCAAATGTTCTATGTTTAATCTAAGAGCCCAAATCAATAACAAAGACATGGAAAGATCCAAAGGATGATACCTCTTTAAGATTAGTGGATGAGAAAATTAAAAAGGAAAGGAAAATGAGCACATAAGAAATAAAAAGTATAATGTAACAACCTAATACATTATAACACACACACACACATATATACAAAGTTTTACATATTATTTATTTGTGGTGGTTGTTGTTTTTGTGGAGGAGCTCTTGGATCATGTTCATTACAGTGAGAGTTCTTTGAAATCTTGAGTATTATTGACAAGGTATGTTTATCTTCATGTGAGTCGAGATGTGATATATTTGTTATCCATGGAGGACTCTAGGAGTCTTTGGTTGAGGTTTCAATTTATGGCTTGTTGATTTTGATAATTGATCCTAGGTCAAAAGGATGGTATGATATGTTCATTGGAGAATATGATCTTCTTTTGAGGAAATTTTAGATCATGATGTCAATGAAGTGTTAAAAGAAATTTAGCTGTAAATTTGATAGTGGTCTAAATATTTCTCTTAGTATTGAGTACATTGGTCATGTTCTTAGGAGATTTATGATATTGAAATGTTATAATTGGACCTTAGAATAGATTGATTGATTATAGGTGCTCATGGATTCTTGGAGACTTGGGTGAGGCTAAAGCTCTCTCGATTTCAAATTCATTTATTGAGAAAGTTACTCTTTGGAGGTTTAAGTAAGAAGAGTAAGGAGCATTGACCTAGAAATGGATGTGAGATCATAGTTTACCTATATTGGAGGATGTTCTTGGAGAGATTCATTGTGGCTTGGTGTATCCTAGAGGAGAAATCTCGTTCCACACTCTTGGTCTACTTGGAAAATGTTCATCTAAGAGGTATTGCACTTTTATTTTTTAGATGTCTTATATTTTGTATCTCATGGATATGGATCTTGAGCAATGCTTATTAGTTTTGGAGGTGTTGGAAGAATGAAGAAGGAGACCTCTGGTTTTTATTTTTTTGTTTTCATTGATGCCAACATCATTTGGTGTCTAATTTTTTGCTCATCTGGTAAACTTCGTTTGTGCTACATTGATCCGATAATTTGGTTCAGAATCACTCTAGGAAGAATATTGGCTCATATGATTTTGGTATGTTATTCAAGATTTTTAGATGCATTTGTGATCAAGGATTCAACAATTTTGGTTTAATAAGTTGAAAATGATAGATGACAGTTGTTTAGCTTATAATTTTTGGCACGATCTTCATCTAGTTGACTTAATCAAGTGATATATGTTTCATGGATGCTTAATGTGTTTGTGTTTTTTTCTAGGCTGACCCAACTTATTCTTGGCACATTTTGTTTAAGGGTCAAATATGTGTTTTGTTTGAAGCTGACAAGACATTTTGAGGTAAGTATGCTTAAATCTAATCAGGCCAATCTAATTGATGTATGAAGATGTAATTGTGCATATATATGGAACATCCATAGACTGTTGATATAGAGAGATAGAAAAAGTATGTGATAGTGTGAATATATGTGACAAAGTGATATTGTGAAGCTAATGATAGTTGTTATGTTCTTGTAAATCCATGCGTAACTTTTATTTTCTAGAGCTTAATTAGAACTATACTCAGCACATAGAAGGTGGATTTTATCAATTCATATTTTGGTAGTAAGCCACACTCTTTTGTAATCATTTTCAATCTGTGAGCTTTTCAAGGATAATGTGTCCTAGTAGTGTGCCCTATAATATCTTATGATTGGTTATAATATATTGTGAGCTAATCCTCACCATGGTTTTTCCCACTTTGGGTTTTCCACATAAAAATCCTAGTTCTTATGAGTTGTGTGATGTTATGATCTCTTTCATGTTTTTAATTACTATTGCTACTAGATATGCTTTAAAAATTGGATGGTTAATAATCAAATGGTTTTGTAGAATACTGATTCACCCCCCCTCTCAGTATTCTATGTGTTCAACAATTGGGATTAGAGCTTGGTTCCTTTGGAAAAGTTTAACAACTTGAGCAAGATCTTGAAGTTTTAAAACATGGCTAACAAAAAGTATCATATTCCTTCAAAAGAAATATTTGCAACTGAGGAACTCCATGCTGCTCTTGAAGATCTAGATAAAAGTGAAGATGAGAAAGAAGCTCTAAAAGGAAACTTGAAAGAAGCAAAAGAAAGCATCAAAAAATTAAGAGAGCAAATCAAGAAGTTCAAAGAAAGGCATAGAGAAGTTAGTGATTAGTTGAAGAAAGCTATTGAAGACATCACCAAACTAAAGGTGCAAGTGGAAGAAAAGAAAAGAATTGAAGAATGTCAGAAAGATGAAATTTAGAATAAAATTAGTGAATGCACAAAGCTTGAAGAAGAAGTGATAACTCTAAGATCTAACTTGGAGAAAGAAAGAGATCATAAAGAAAAATTCAAGACAAGTACTATAAAGCTTGATGAATTGATCACATTTCAAAAACCAACTAAGGATAAAGGTGGTCTAGGACTTGAAGATGGAAAAAAAAATTTCAAAGGAAAATCAGATTCCCAAAAAAAAGAACAATCATAGGAAGATTCAAGGCAATAATAAATAAGTCAATAATAAAAGAGGTAATACCAAAAGGATCCCAATCAGACAACCTAATGCTCAAAGGTACCCATATTTTAATGGAATTTGTTTCTCGTGCAATAAATTTGGTCATAGGCCAACTAAAAGTAGAAGTAAAATGAATCAAAATGTTGGATTCTTCTCTAGACAATATTTTGCTTGCAAAAGGTTTAGACATTAAGCTACTAAAAGTAGAAGTTAGAAAATGATGACTAGATTCAATACTGGTAAATTGGCTCGATCCTTTCAAGGCTATTTTTATATATGTTATGCTTTTATACATGCAGTCCAAAGCGGAATCAAATATCTTTCATGAAGACAAGATATCGATCATGCCATTTCAAGCCTTGTCGTCTCATCCCAAGTCTAAACTAGCACAAGGGTCCATGAGCGAGGCACATTAATCTTAATTAAGTATTGAAAGCTACCCAATCCCCTAACAAATTAGTCACATTATAACTGGATTACAAACATACAACGAGTTATCCTGGAACCCCTTTGTGTGTTGGTGCTCGTTGCAAGCCACTCTCCTAGGACAACCTAGTTGAACAATTCCACTACCTAAGGCAAACTAGTGCTACTACAAAAATACCAACTACCCCACTTTAAGACCTTAGGGTAACACTTCCCCATTCATGGAAACCAGGTAACATTGACAATAACAAATGCACTAATCCAAGGGTATCATAATGGGTTGACACAAAAATCAATCACAACCCCTATTTCCCTTTTACTACTGGAAGTATTAAACAATTCTAAACCAAATTTCCCCAAATGAATAAATAGAGGAAATAACTTGAAAGGAATTCGTACAAGAAATTAACTAATTTCAGATATATTAAATCCATTTCCCCTCTATAGTGAATTTACAATAATTACAATTGCCCTAGTAAATAAAATAAGTAAAATAAAACAATAGCCTCTTCACAATCAAAGAAGGGAAATTCCCAAATTTTACAGATAGTCAAAATTCCTCGATTACTTTTAAAAACAACACAATTTCCCTAAAAGATATGTTAAATCAATTATATTGCTTGTGCATTTATATATACCAATTTTAAAATAAAAAATTAATTAAATATATATATATAATTATATATTTAAATACATAATTATATATATACCCTATATATATATTAAATATATATCATATATTCTATAATACATAAATTATTAAATATATAGTTTATATATATATATATATATATATTATTTAAAATAAATCAAATTGCATTTATTGAAATCAAAACCCATTAATAATCTATGAGACGTATTTTTAAATAAGCAAATAAGGGTTTGTATGGGCGTTGGTCTATGCACTATATACTCGCTCACCCGTAATTAATGGGGGGCAGCATTGCCATTGCAGTGCCCCCTCCCATGAGGGTACGGTGGGGGAAAATAACCCCCACCAAAAAATTAAAAACCAACGAATTTCATACAAATAAAAAAACTCAATTTCAGCTTTCAATTCGTCGTACGGCGATTCCCAATACACAAAATTTTAAGAATTTTTTATCAAAAGATAATATTTATATTATATATATACATCACAATATATATACGTGTATGTATATATATGTATATATATTTATATATATATTTAATTTGACTAAACAACCATTGAAATTGGGGAAATAATTTTCATAAAGAATTCTACAAGCAAATTTTGCAATTTCATGGAAAACCAAATTTCACAGAGAATATCTTACAGGAAAAATTTCCCAAATCAAACACAAAGGATACCTTCTTGCTTTCCCAAATCAAACATAGAGGAAAATAAATCTTGAAGGATAACAATAAAATTCCTACCATTTAAATCACAAGGAATTTTTTCGAGAAAAACAACTTACAAGAAAAACTTCCTCCTACAAAAAATAAAATTTCTTCCAGAGAGGGTTTTATATTTCTAGATCCCTAAACATTTCCTTTTGGGCATCAATAATTTCACTATATTGCTAGATAGCCATTAACTAAGGTTTTCCTTAAAGGATTTCAACCTACAGAAGAAATTGCCTCTACAGAAAGAATTTATTTACGGAGAAATTATCTACAACAATACAATCTTTCTTACACAAGGCAATATTTTTACAGAGAAGATGTAGTCCAGAAACTTTTCAATTAAAAACTTAACAAAAATAAAGGAAAGAACCTGTAATCCAATGCTTGAGTATTTGAAGATTTGATACGGTGCCTCCTCCATAGCTCCAAGCAAATGTTCCAGAAAAACAATGGCTTCCTCCAAAGTAGTATGATTTCCCAAACACAACAATAATCTCGAACACATCAAGAATTTCTGAGACAAATTATCTAAAGATACAAGAATACAAAAATAACTTCTATAGCAAATTCTTCCCAAAAATTATCCAGATCACAACAAGAATTCTCTTTCCAACAAATTCCCAACAACCAAAAATATCCCGTGCCTTTTCCATGAAGAAGCTCTCCACTTCCTCACTCAAAGCCAAAATCATCTCCCGTGAATTAATTTTCCCAACTAACTCATTAATTTCTTCTAACACTTGTTTAAATTCACAAAATATCTCTAACAACCCTCTTGGCATAAAATCTTCCAATATTCAAACTTAAAATAATTTAATAATTACAAACATTACCCTTTTTAAATTTAAACTATTTAACTAATTTAAATTAATCAATAAATAAAATAATCAAAAGATTAATCTTTTTATCAATTAAATTAAATTAATTAATTTATTAATTAAATTACTTAATTTATTAATTCAAAAACCTCTAACATTAAAATAGGATTAATCTAATAATTAACTTTAAATAGTTCAATTCACTAAATCCTCTTTTAAAGCATTTTAACATGATAATTCAAAGCAATAATAAATAGTTATTAACAAACAAAACTGACTAAACCTGATGACACACTGAGAATAGGGTGTAGACTTGACACAAGTATCCTAGCTACTATCTCCCAATCAACTTAACCATTGGGTGGTGGACACGCTCAAACCTGTGAAGCCAGGTGGAGTCGATGTCCTATACCTGCAAACCTATAAACGAGGCATCAATAGCTTATGTATATAAACATCATAATAAAACACATCGTGAAGAAGAAGTCATGAAATTGCAGGGCGCTTGCAAGCGAGTGATGCAATTTTGTCCCCTTCACCAATACACTTATCACGAACTAACAATTCTAACATAAATAAAATAATCATGTGCAATAACCATGCTATACCAAACCATAATTATACTAATCAAAGCATGCCAAATAAAACATCAAAGAGAGTACATCACATCACACATATAGACCACGTCACTCTATAAATAGCGATCAAATAACAAACAACATCATAGAGTATATCAAAGTATATGAGTAAATAGAAAATAAAACATAGCAAGGAAGGACACTGTCTGAAGCAAAGAGAAAAATAGAGGGGTATTACATCCTCCCCCCAAGGTTAGGCTTAATCCTAGAAGCTTGCAAAAAAATAGGGATATAACTCCCTCATCCTAGCTACATACTCCTAGGTAGATGAAGTATCATTCCTAGGATCCCACTGGACCCTTACCTGATCAATATCTCACCCCTGAAGAGAGAGCATTCGGTGCTCTGTTACGACCACGGGCTCCAAAGCCAGTTGCATGTCCTCTACCTGTAAAGGATTCCAATCAAGGACATGAGAATTATCTAGATGATACGGTCAAAGAACAGAAACATGAAATACATCGTGAATACACGAGAGACTATGTGGCAAAGCTAGCTGATAAGGAACTGGACCAATCTTCTCGAGTATCTCAAAGGGTCTAGCAAAGCAAGGTGCAAGCTTAGAGCCCTTTCCATAATGGATTGGAATTTTTTGTAGATGCACCCGCAAAAATACTCTGTCACCAACAAAAAACTATCAATCCACCCTATGTGCATCTGCATACTTCTTCTGCCTATCCTAAGCTACCACCAAATGCTCTCTAATCTGAACCACCTGCTACTCCAAATCCTGTAACATCTCAAGACCCAAAATTAATCTATCCTCAAGTCGATCCCAACTCAAGGGAGTGGGACATGGTCACCCATACAATTCCTTGAATGGAGGCATGCCGATAGAACTATGAAAACTATTATTGTATGCAAACTCTACCAAATAGAGATAGTCTTCCCATCACGTCTGCTAGTCCATCACATACATACACAACATGTCCTCAAGGATCTGATTGAACCTCTCAATCTATCCATCTATCTCTGGGTGATAAGCTGAACTAAATTTCAACTGTGTTCCCATCACATGTTATAATGAAGTCCAAATAGCTGAGGTGAACACTGGATCCCTATTAGAAATAATCCAACACGGAATATCATGCAACCTCACTATGTCCTCCATGAAAACTCTGGCTACAGATGATGCATTATAGGAAGAGCATATAGGTGATAAGTGTGCTACCTTCATCAACCTATCAACTGTCACCATAATCACATCATTTTGTCTCTAAGAGTTGGGTAAACCAACAATGAAATCTAATGAGATCATATCCCACTTCCCCTCTAGCACTAAATGCGGCTAAAAAATCCCTATTGGATGTTGGTGTTTAGCCTTCACCCACTGACACGCTAGACATCTCGACACATAATTCATGATATCATGCTTCATTCCTACCAAAAAATACAACTGTCACAGATCTACATGCATCTTCTTCACCCCTGGATGAGTTGAATAAGGTGCATGATGTGCCTCAGTCATAACTAAGGTGCAAAGATCATGTGATGAAGGAATGTAAATGCATTCCATGTGCCTCACTATCCCATCTAAATCAAGAGAGTATCCTAAGTACCTTCCCTCAAGAGGTCTACATGCCTCTATCTCTGCCCTAACCTCTTAGTACCAACTGTCTGTTGGAAGAGCAGAAAGAATCCGACTCTGCAAGTCTACAACAAGAGTCAACTCAGATAACTCATGTCTCTATCTACTGAGTGCATCATCTACAACATTCTCCTTTCCCTGGATATACTTCACTTCAAAGTCATAGTCACAGTGAAACTCCATCCAACGCCTTTGCCTAGGATTAAGGTTAGGCTACATGAAAATATATTGAAGACTTCTATGATCACTGTGCAGCTCAAACTTGTGCCCAAGAAGGAAATGTCTCCATCTTGTCAATGTATGAACGACTGCTTCCAACTCAAGATCATGTGTAGGGTAGTTCAACTCATGATCCTTGAGCTTTCGTGACTCATATTCTATGACATGACCCTCCTGCATCAACACTGCTCCTAATCCCTCCAAGGATGCGTCTGTACAGACTACAAAATCCCCAATAGGATTAGGTATCGCAAGTATTGGTGCAATAGTTAGTTTCTCCTTAAGAGTCTGAAACACTATCTTGCACTACTCTGACCACACAAACCTCTTCCATTTCCTCTGAAGGGAGGTGATAGGATGCCCTGCATAAATTGCCTGTAGTAACCTGCTAGCCCCATAAAGCTACATATCTCTACCACATTCATGGGAACAGGCCAATCTAAGATCGCTTGGATCTTTGTAGGATCCACTAAAATACCTTCTCCTGAGATCACATGACCAAGGTACTTGACCTCAATCTTAAAGAATTCACATTTTGAAAGGTTGGCATATAGCTGATTATCCCATAAGCATTAAAATACCTACCTCAAATGCTCCTCATGTTCCTCCATTGTCTTGGAGTATGTCAAAATTTCATCTAGGAACACAAGAACAAATCTATCTAGATACTTGTGGAATACCCCATTCATCAGAATCATGAACACAAAAGGTGCATTCGTCAACCTGAATGGTACTATAGTGAACTCGTAGTGATCATATTGTGTTTGACATGTCATCTTATGGATGTCTGAGTCAAAGATATGGAGTTGATGATATATTGACTTAAGATCAATTTTTGAAAATATCATAGCACCCTTGCTCTGATCGAACAAATCATCAATCCTAGGTAATGGATATCGATTCATGATAGTTACTTTGTTCAACTGTTGGTAATCAATACATAACTGAAGTGAACCATCCTTCTTCTTCACGAAGATAACTGGTGCTCCCCATGGAGAAACACTAGGGTGAATGAAGCCCTTTGCTAATAATTCCTCAAGCTGCATGCGAATCTCTTTTAGCTCCTAAGTGGTCATATGGTAAGGAGTTCATGAAATGGGCTTTGATCTAGGTACTAGGCCTATCTTAAAGTCTATGTCTCTTTGAGGTGGCATTCCTAGAATCTCGTTTGAGAAGACATCAGAGTATTCCCGAAGAATGGGGTGAATATCGAGAGTGACTTTCTCCTCTCCATCTCCTAAGTCCAAATCATCCATTGTGACAATGAATAACTGAAAACCCTATCGCATGCACCTTCTCAAATACATAGCTGAGATCATCCTTAAGGAAATCGACCTCTGTACCCCCACTATTTGTACCTCTCTACTAGATGCATCAATGCATCGGATTGACTTACGTCAATAATCTATGATTTCTCTATGTGCCTCTAACCAGTCCATCCCTATGAAAACATCATATGACCCCAATGGAATAACTCAGAGGTCTAATGTAGTAAGGAGAGGTCCAATCTCCAATCTATAATCTACAATCTAGTACAAGGGAATGTGATGCGACTTTCACACCTAAGGCTAACTCAACCTGCTTTACTGCCCCTAGTCTACATCATGTCACGAAGAAAGAAGAAATAAAGGAGTCTGATGCTCTAGAATCAAACAATAAGGTAATTGGGTTACCCAACCACATACCATATGTCTCAAAAATGGTGCCCTGATGCTCTGCCTGGTGATTATCAACCGTTGCAAAAACTTGATGCCCTCTACCTGCATCCCCAACTGTCGGCTAAGATCCTGTTGGTCTCTGTAATATCTAGATGTGCCCTTGTTAGGACACATTCTATCTATATGACCCTGTTGGCCACATGCAAAATATCCAATACCTCTACCATAGCCCCTACCTCCAGGTGGTGCGCTAGACTACTATGTGTTACCCCTAAAGGTGGATTGTGATCTTTGCGCTAGCTGCTCAGATTTGAAGTGTTTAATATGCCTCCAATTCTTGTCCCCTACCTCTATTGTAAACCTTTACGTTTCCCCTATGAGACCTACTACTGCTACCCACTCTACGAAGGTCCCTACTGAGTCTTGGGTGGTACATCTCCCTGAGTCTGACCCCCACAAGCACTAGACCCTGCAACTAAACCACTGCCAATCTGAACACCTGTGTGGCCTCCCAATTCCATGGCTAGATTCTCCTCCACTAACCTTACTTTTTCCATAGCCATCTCCATGGTTTTGGGTTCGAAAACCCACACACCTCCACTAATTTGGGCATTTAAGCCCCTAACAAAGTGGTGGACGAGCATCCCCTCGTCATCTTCAATACCAGTGAACTATTTGAGCTCGTAAAAACAATGCTCATACTACTCTATTGTCATCGCCAACTGACACAAGGCATGAAATTCATCACGTCGACGTTGACGCTAGTGGTCAAATAGAAAGCGGGCTCTAAACCTCTCTAAGAACATATCCCATGACATCGAATTAATATCTATTCAGAGCTTCTACTCCTCTAACTTCCACCATGTGGATGTGAATCCCCTCAGATGCATAATAGTGCATCATGCTTTGGTATTACTACCATATGGGTGCATCGTGAAGCATCAATTAAGATCAATTAACCATTTCTTTGCCTCTAAGCCACTGTCTACTCCATCAAATAAAGGTGGATGTGCCCTAAGCAAGTCCCTCATATGTGCAGTTGCTACTACCTTAGTCTGAACCAGAACTTCCCTCTCTCCAGGATTACCTTGAACACTGCCCTATCTCTATCCAAGGAGAGCCAATGCCTCTTCTAGTATCCCATGCATCTATGCACCCTCGATCCCATGAGGTTCCTGTTGTCAGTCTCCGCCCCCTAGGGAATTCTATGATGCATGGTTCTCCTCACGATCTGAAACATGTGGAACATGAGGAGGGGAGTCATGATGACTCCCTCCGTAACTGCCTACATGGCCACGACCTCACCCTCTACCTCATCTGTGTCTGGGAGGCATGATCCTACAGAGACACACAAAGGTAAGGTAAACACTTATAAACCTACGCAACTAAAGCTTAATGGGTTCATCACAATCCCAAAGATCCCAATGTTTAAACTCGGGCTCTGATACCATGTGTAATGCCCCACCACGTAACCCTAGAGGAAGTTGCAATTAATTACGCAAACACAATTTTTTTATTTAAAGTATAATAAACATGTAAGTTCACTTCCTATTGCCAACAACCTCTAAGGCTATGAGACTAAGGTTACGCTTAACCCATACATAAATCATGATTACATCCATAGTAAGTTTAACTACTTAAGGAAATAAATGCTCATACATTCCATACATGAAAATTACATCATAAAGATAAATATTACTTCAAGATTCCATATAACATTATCTCAACAAATAAGATTACATCACCCATTCCCTGAATGAGGTAGTACATACAAATGTGATTACATATTACAATCAACCACCTTGATTACAATTGAGGGGTAATAAATACAAGGACCATTTGAAATAATTACAAGCATGAAACATAAACTGGAAACCACGAGCTCTCCAATTGGAAATCTCACCATCACGATCTAAAGATAAGGGGGACCCAACGGTGTAGGGTTCACATTCCTCCCAAACAAGTGGTACTTGAAGGCCCACCCCCCATGCTAGGAGATAGTAACAAGAATACATGGCCAAACCTACCACCTTTAGACATCGGCTGACTCATACTAACTCAACCAAATACATGAACCAAACACTCACAAGGGTCACATTGATTCCAGTGTTACACAATCTTTTATTTCACAAAACTAACATACATTTGACCTAGGAGGAGTGTCATCACAATGCTACAAGGGATATCCTGGTAAGTCTTCCTAGGCCTCGGCCCCCAACTTGGGATCTCTTGGTAGCCTCTCATGACCCCTGACCCCACAGGTAGTCCAAAGCGGAATCGAATAGCTTTTGTGAAGACAAGATATTGATCATGCCATTCCAGGCCTTCTCGTCTCATCCCAAGTCTAAACTGGCACAAGGATCCATGAGCGAGGCAAATTAATCTTAATTAAGTATTGAAAGCTACCTAATCCCCTAACAAATTAGTTACATTATAACTGGATTACAAACTTACAATGAGTTATCCTGGCACCCCTTTGTGTGTTGGTGCTCGTTGCAAGCCACTCTCCTAAGACAACCTAGTGGAACAATTCCACTACCTCAGGCAAACTAGTGCTACTACAAAAATACCAACTACCCCACTTTAAAACCTTAGGGTAATACTTCCCCATTCATAGAAACCGAGTAACATTGACAATAACAAATGCACTAATCCAAGGGTATCATAATGGGTTGACATAGAAATAAATCACAACCCCCATTTCCCTTTTACTACTGGAAGTTTTAAACAATTCTAAACCAAATTTCCCCAAAGAAATAAATAGAGGAAATAACTTGAAAGGCATTTGTACATGAAATTAACTAATTTCGGATATATTAAATCCATTTCCCCTCTATTGTGAATTTAGAGTAATTACAATTTCCCTAGTAAATAAAATAAGTAAAATAAAACAACAACCTCTTCACAATCAAAGAAGGGAAATTCCTAAATTTTACAGATAGTCAAAATTCATTGATTACTTTTAAAAACAATACAATTTCCCTAAAAGATATACTAAATCAATTCTTTTGCTTGTGCATTTATATATACCAGTTTTACAATAAAAATTAATTAAATATATATTTTTAAATATATATACATAAAATATATACATAATTATATATATATATATATATATATATATATATTAAATATATACCATATATTTTACAATACATAAATTATTAAATATATAATTAATATATATAATATATATATATTATTTAAAATAAATCAATTTGCATTTATTGAAATCGAAACCCATTAATAATCTGTTGAATCTATTTTTAAAGAAGAGAATAAAGGTTTGTATGGGCGTTGATCTATACATTGTACAACTAGCCACCCATAATTAATGGGGGATGGCACTACCATGGCAGTGTCTCCTCCACTAAGTGGAGGGTGTTGTCATTGTAGTACCCCCTCCCATGAGGGTACGGTGGGGGAAAATAATCCCCACAAAACAATTAAAAACCAACGAATTTCATAATAAAAAATGCAATCTCAGCTTTCGGTTTGCCATATGGCGATTCCCAGTACACAAAATTTTAATAAATTTTTATCAGAAGATAATATATATTATATATATACATCACAGTATATATACGTGTATGTATATATATTTATATATGTATATATATATATTTAATTTGATTGAACAACCATTGAAATTGGGGAAATAATTTTCATAAAGAATTCTACAGGCAAATTTTGCAATTTCATGGAAAACCAAATTTCACAGAGGATATCTTATAGACAAAATTTCCCAAATCAAACACAAAGGAAAAAAAATCTTGAAGAATAACAATAAAATTCCTACCATTTAAATCACAAGGAATTTTTCTGAGAAAAACAACTTACATGAAAATCTTCCTCCTACAAAAAGTAAAATTTCTTCTAGAGAGGGTTTTCTATTTCCAGATCCCTAAACATTTCCTTCTAGGTTTCACTAATTTCACTATATTACCAGATAGCCATTAACTAAGGTTTCCTCAAAGGATTTCAACCTACAGAAGAAATTCCCTCTACAGAAAGAATTTATTTACAAAGAAATTATCTATGACAATACAATATTTCTTACATAAGGCAATCTTGTTACATAGAAGATGTAGTCTAGAAACTTTTCAATTAAAAACTTAACAAAAACAAAGGAAAGAACCTGTATTCCAATGCTTGAGTATTTGAAGATTTGATGCGATGCCTCCTCCACAGCTCCAAGCAAACGTTCTAGACAAATAATGGATTCCTCCAAAGTAGTATGATTTCCCAACCACAACAACAATCATGAACACAACAAGAATTTCCAAGACAAATTTATCTAAAGATGCAAGAATACAAAAATAACTTCTACAACAAATTCTTCCCAAAAATTATCCAGATCATAGCAAGAATTCTCTTTCCAACAAATTCCCAACAACCAAAAATATCATGTGCCTTTGCTATGAAGAAGCTTTCCACTTCCTCACTCAAAGCCAAAATCATCTCCCGTGAATTAATTTTCTCAACTAACTCATTAATTTCTTCTAACACTTGTTGAAATTCACAAAATATCTCTAACAACCCTCTTGGCATAAAATCTTCCAATATTCAAACTTAAAATAATTTAATAATTACAAACATTTCCCTTTTTAAATTTAAACTATTTAACTAAGTTAAGTTAATCAATAAACAAAATAATCAAAGGATTAATCTTTTTATCAATTAAATTAAATTAATTAATTAAATTAAATTACTTAATTTATTAATTCAAAAAATTCTAACATTAAAATAGGATTAATCTAATAATTAACTTTAAATAGTTCAATTCACTAAATCCTTTTTAAAAGCATTTTAACATGATAATTCAAAGCAATAATAAACAGTTATTAAAAAGCAAAACTGACTGAACCTGACAACACACTAAGACTAGAGTGTAGACTTGACACAAGTATCCTAGCTACTATCTCCCAATCAACTTAACTATTGGGTGGTGGACACGCTCAAACCTATGAAGCTAGGTGGAGTCAATGTCATGTACCTACAAACCTGTAAACGAGGCATCAATAGCACCTGTATATAAACATCATAATAAGACACACCGTGAAGAGGAAGTCGCAGAATCGTAGGGCGCTCGCAAGCAAGTGATGCAATTTCATCCCCTTCACCAATACACTTATCACGAACTGACAATTCTAAGATAAATAAAATACTCATGTGCAATAACCATGTTATACCAAACCATAATTAAACTAAATAAGCATGTCAAATAAAACATCAAAGAGAGTACATCACATCACAAATATAGACCATGTCACTCTATAAATAGCAGTCAAATAACAAACAACATCATAGAGTATATCAAAGTATATGAGTAACTAGAAAACAAAACATAGCAAGGAAGGACACTATCTGAAGCAAAGAGAAAAACAAAGGGGTATTACATTGGATGTTTGGAATTGGTTCTTGAACTTTTCAAATGAGATGGATTCTAAATTTGTTATGATGGAACTTAGTAGGATACATGATAATTTTTTGTGAACAAGTGTAGTTAGGTTAATCACCAAGGAGGTAATCTAATTTGTTACTGGTCTTTTTGCTATTAGACCCTTACTAGTGTTGAAAGTTGTGAAAAATGATGTAGTCATGAAGCTAACTGGAGCTAAATTTGACAAGAGCTCTGACTACTAGTAAACCTATCTCAAACCCAGCCGTAAGATATGTTGCTATTGTGATTGGATAGAAAATATACTTTACCAATCAAGGGAATTTTGTGTCCACTACAACAATTCATACTGCATATGAGATGGTAGTGAATGGAAGAGATTATTATCTATGTGAGTTACTCCAAATGCAACTTATGGAGAATCTGAGCATGATTAAGACAGAGAAACACTCCTTTATGTTTGGTATATTGGTAGTGTTCTAATGCTTGAGGGAGTTATCGGGAAGGAAAAACATTATATGGGAGTGTAGCAGGTCGGTTGCACATCAAATCTTTGAACACCTACTCAATCTTCCAAAATTTAGAGCATAGAACAATTTTTTGACTACATTCTTTGTCATTTTCCAAAATGATGTGCATGAAAGAAAAATGGTTCCCAAAATCCTAGTGAAGAAGTATGCAAAGGACACAACCCTTCTTCTAAGCACAGATGAATGCATCATAGAAGCAGTTGAACCCATAACTCTCTAGATAGAGCCTCTAGGATATGAGGTTGATAAACAACTTTCTAAGAGGTTCATTGAAATGTTTTTGAGCAGTCCAAAGGACCTCTCTCTACCCCAACATGGTACATATGAAGAAAAATTTAGTAAAGTGCACTTAGAAATTTTAGCATCTAATAGAGCAAAGACAACAAGAAAGAATGTTGAGGTATTCTTCCAAGGGAAATCATTCTTTAATGATGATATTGATGAGAGAAAGTCCAGATCAACAAAACTGTCCTCTAGATCAAGGAAATTAGGAAGAATATCCTCTTCTACTAGTCCTACTTCCAATGTTGCTTCAATTGAGAAAGGAAATAATAAAGATCACATTTCTCCTACATCAGTTGAGGCAATTTCCTCCACCGGACCTAGTACTCGTGCTTCTAAAAGAAATAACATACCCCCTGCTACACCATCTGATACCCCCAAAAATAGAAGAGTAAAAGAAAAAGGCTAATAGGAAGAGAAACCTAAGTCATGTTGTATGGGAAGAAATAGACCTTGGCTTGCAAGAAGAGCAACAATTGAAAAGAAATAAAAGGAGTAGTACTTCTACTAGCAGTAGAGAAGCAAAAACTAGAGTCAATATCTCAATAGATGCAGAGATAGAGGAAGAAGAAAATGCTTTCAAAATTCATGTACATGAGAAGAAGAATGAAGAAGGATCATTTGATCCTAAGGAGGACATGCCTGGCTCTCCTCTGATAAGTGATCAACCATATTTAAATATAGGAGCCTTAGTGAATAATATGATAGACTCTGAAGATCTTATGCCGATTGCTAAGTTGTTTGATGAAGTCGATAATGAAGATAAGGAAACTATTATTAATGCTTTCATTCGGTATATAGTTATTTGCAATATGAGTATGGAAACTATCTCTAAGAAAGTGACTGACAATGTCTGGAAAGTGTTAGTACAAAGAAGGAAAGAAGTTATAAATTTTGATGACAAGATAAGAAATGATGCCTTGATTTCTTATGGATCCTCTTTATCTGAAGAAGAGGCTACTAATCTATTAAAATAATTTTTTACATTGTTTAGAGTCAAATAGAGAGTCAAAATGCTTATGACTAAGGATAGAGATATCATAGAAAGAGTAAGACAAGAAACTTTGGACACAATCAAAAATTTAACAAGGAGTTATGGGACAAGAACCAGTTCTTCATCCCATACAACTCAAGCATAAGAGCATGTTAATATCATAGAAGCAATGGATCATCCAATTTTGGAGAGTGTTGGTGAAATACACGATGTTTCAGAGACACCTTCCCCTCCAAATGATACATAGGAGACTACCAACAAATGGAATGAGGATCAACATAAAGATGATACCGATAATGAACTAGAAGAAAATCATGAATCTACTAGAAATAATGGTGAGAAAGATAAATATGAAGGTGAAGGAAGCAAGGATAAAAAGAAAAACAATGATGATGAGGATAAAATGGAGAAAGAAAACAAAGATAAATATTTTGGAAAATCCTATGAAGAAGAAAAAGAAGAAAAAGAAGAGGAAAAAGAAGAAGAAAAAGAAGAAGAAAAGAAGGAAGAGGAAGACAAGAATGCAACTCAGGCAAAAAGAGCTGAAGGAGAAAACCCCAAGGCTATTGAGTTATCAAAACCCATCAGAGAATCATCTAGAAGCACCCTCAAAGGTCTACTGTCAAGGAAAATAATACTTCAGCCCATGCTACCACCTCAGTTAATTAAGATACCATCACATCTAGGCTATGTAGATTTAGCTAAGATTGCATCAAGTGAAAAAATGAAGATTTGTGGTACTTTTTTCAACTTAGTTACATAGGAAATTGCTGAAACTTATCAGAACGGAAATGAATTGATAAATGAAGCTATTAGAGCTTTACAAGATACAGCCCCTAGTGTCACCACTAATGATTATTTAGCACCAATTGAGAACTTAAATTTTGTAGTTGATTCTATCAAGGAATACACCTCTAATCTTAAGGTACGAACTGTGAAAGAGGTAGAGTTATTTCTTCTAGAGAAAATGTTACTATCTCTACAAGATAAGTGTGCAATTGTGCATGACAAAGTATTGCAAAGTTTGAAAGAGGTAAGGGACAGTGATTAGGAAGCTTAGATGTTATTTTATTACTTCATGCGGTGGCCTGATACCACTTGAGGTATTAAGGACTTAATGGACTCAATTGAGTCTCAACTTGTTGATGCCTTTGAAAACTAAAAGGTTGCGGATGATAGAAACTATTATGGCTAGACTTCTATTGCAGACCTTCAAAACAAGTTTTTCATTCTACAAAGACAAAAAGAAGATGTTATAAGGTGGTTTGGACATCTTGGAGATCTAGTAATGTCCAGAAATATTTCCATTTCAAGCGCCTTGGTACATGCAGAAAAATTGGAGAAGATGAACTTTATTCCATTGACTTTGGAAGAAGGAGAAGAATGGTTAGTGGAAATGGAATCACTGAATAAAACTCTTACCAGAGAAAAAGGGATTTGAGATGATGGCAAGCCTACTTGGAAAGCCTAGCTCTTCATTAAAAGTCTTTGTTTTACCCTTTGTCCTTGATGTCAAAGGGGGAGAAGGTTCTATGGGGAGACGGTTCAGTGTTATGTGAAGGAAGGTTCAGAATAAATAATTTTTTGACAATTTTATATTTTTGTATATTTGAAAGGGGGAGTTGAATAAGATTTTGGTTTTGGAGTTGAATGAGCTGATATTGCACAATTTTGTTTTGAAGCTTCATTTTTTGGCACATGTTGCCACCAATGACAAAGGGGGAGATTGTTGGAAGAATGAAGGAGACCTCTGATTTTGTTGTTTTTTTGTTATTGATGCCAACATCATTTGGTGTCTAATTTTCTACTCATCTAGTAAACTCTATTTGTACTACATTGATCCGGTAATTTGGTTTGGAATCACTCTGGGAAGAATATCATCTCGTATGATTTTGGTATGTTATTCAGGATTGCTAGATGCAATTGTGGTCAGGGATTCAACAATTTTGGTTGAATAAGTTGAAAATGGTAGATGATAGTTGTTCAGCTTACAGTTTTTGACATGATCTTCATCTGGCTGACTTAATCAAGTGGTATACATTTCATGGATGATTAATGTGCTTGTGTTTTGGTCTAGGCTGACCACAATAATGCTTGATGCATTTTGTTTAAGCATCAAACATTTTTTTTGTTTGAAGTCAACAAGACATTTTGAGATAAGTATGCTTACATCCAATTAGGCTGACCTAATTGATGTATGAAGATGTAATTGTGTATATATATGGAACATCCATATACTGTTGATATAGAGAGATAGAAAAAGTATGTGATAGTTCGAAAATATGTGACAAATTGATATTTTGAAGTTGTTGATAGTTGTTATGTTCCTACAAACTCGTGCAAAACTTTTAATTTTGAGAGCTTAATTGGAACTGTACTTAACACACAAAAGTTGCATTTTATCAGATCATATTTTGGTAGTGAGACACACCCTTTTGTAATCATTTGCAAGTTGTGAGCCTTTCAAGGATAGTGTGTCCTAGCAGTGTTCCCTGTAATATCTTATGGCCGATTATAATATATTGTGAGCTAATCCTCATCATGGTTTTTCCCACTTTGAGTTTTCCATGTAAAAATATTGGTGTCTATGAGTTGTGTGATGTTATGATCTCTTTCATCTTTTTACTTACTGTTGCTGCTAGATATGCTTTAACAATTGGATGGTTAATAATCAAATGATTTTGTAGAATAATTATTCACCCCCCATCTTAGTATTATGTCTTCTCAATAAGAGGGTCCATTTGAGGAGTGTTGGCATGTTTATCTCCTTGTGCATATGAATCTGATTTATGATGTCATTCATTGATGAGGATTTTAGGAGATGTTATTGGGACTTATTCCTGGTTAGGGAATAGATTATAGCTTAATCTTCCATGTTTAGAGAGGCTTACGTCAATGTTGGTCATATGAGATACATATGTTTAGTTTGATATATGAGATTGAATGGTTGGGTGTTGTTACAGGTTTTTAGTTGGGGTTGGGAAACATATATTACTTTATACAACTTAGAATTTTAAGTTTTTGGTTGAAGGACATCCTATCATAATGGGTTACATATTTTCTCTCTTTTTTCTATGGCTACTTCTTGGAGGTTCATGTTCACATGGTTTGGTGTAATGAAAATAGAAGGGTTATGGTGTATGTTGTGATAGGTTAAATGTAGTGGCTTATATTGCATGTGTGGATCAGTGTGTTTATTCTTTGTAACTACATGGTTTGATTATTAGCCACACCTTGGTTTGAGTTTTGATTGGTAGACATGATATGCCTTGACCTATTTTTATATTTGAGATTACCCGTGCAGTGGGTGTTCTCAATTGTTTATGTTCTTAACTAAAAAAATATTATACATGGAGCCTATGATTGTAGTTTGTGGGTTGGATATGTTGTTAGCACGATTTCTACAAATGTTCTTTATACCTTTGGATGTGTATATGGTTGAATGGATCTTATAATTTGTTATGGTTGCCATTTTTAGTCATGTCAATTTTTTATTTGGTAGCAACTTGAAAAAAAAATTATCACTTGGATTTGATGCTTGTGTTCTTTTGATTGATGCATATTCATCTTGCCTTGTTCCTTTTCTTCCATAGGTGGCATTTTTGAGGATGAGAGGATTTATTACTTGAGATGGTGACCACATTGAATTTTATTACAAGTGTCTTGATGGAGCATGAGAGCATGGTGAAGATTCATGCCATTTAATATATGAATTTAATGATGCAATTAATCAATTGACCATTTTGCAATATATACAAGTGAGAGAATGTTAGGAAAAGGGTTTTGTACACCTTGCACAATTAAAAAAAATTAATTATGTAAAATAAATATTTATTATGGTGCAACTTTAGTGATGTGTATCACAACATTAATTATTTATTTGGATCCACTTGTAATGTTGTATGTGACATTGGTTAGATATTTTATGCATGGGTTACATATGGGGAAAATATTCCATATTGGAAACACTTAGCACCATAAAGTAAATGTTGAGGTTGATGGTTTTGAGGCACATGGTTTTATGTCATCACTTGGTCATTTTGTGTGAGCTTGATTCTATGAAGAAAACATATGTTTAGTGGTTGAGGTTGGCTAGTTGGTTGTTTGGCTTGATTTTCATTTTTATCGAGCTCTCTTGTTGTGTGAATATGTGATTAATGACATGAGATATGTGGTTATATGCTTGGACACACGGTGTTAGGGTTAGAAGGAAGATATCTAAAAGTTAAATGCAGATTTTATCAATAAACTGAGAAATAAAAACACACAAAAAAATTATAACACAGAGAATTTAACGTGGTTCACCCAATATGGGCTACATCCACCAAACCATAGCCATCCAATGATTTTATTATCCAGTGCAAAACATATTACAATATTGCAAATAATGCCATGCTACAACTCCCCATCTTGGCCACTTATAACAAGCTTTTAGAAGCTTCCAGAAATTAGGGTTTACAAAGTTGGCTTTTTTTCTTTTTCGGTGACGAAACGAAAAAAGGTGAAAAAAAATTCTTGGGGGTTACTGCCCTCGAACCCCCGCCCGGTGCCCAATCCATCCCCAGACCTTGGTGAGGATACATGAAGAGTGTATAGTATAGCATGATCAATCAACACATACTAACACATGGAGGATGCATTATAGGAGATTTGTTTTTTTGAAGTGTTCATGGAGACTTTGTAATTGTAATTTAATTTTTAACTTGTTGAATGGTAAATACATTGAGCGTGAATTCTTTTGCAGGCTAGTTCTTTCCCTATTAATGATATTTCCAGGATATAGACCTTATGTAATCTTGTGGTATATTTTTTATCTTTGTATTATGTTTTTTCTATAATCATGTAAGCATATTTTTCTTTTATGTGATTATGTAGGAATGGTTTGATCAACCCGGTAAATTTTTCTATCAACAAATACCCTCACAAGTATTGACACATACTCAACTATTAAATCTTCTCCCTTATATCTACCAAGAAAGTTGCAATTATAACATTGGCTATATTCCACTATCATCCATATGTACCTTCCTCATAAATCTCGTTTTCATATTAATTTTTAAAAATGTTGATGTTCAAGGTCTAATCCTTTTCATACAAAGTTTCACTTCAATTTCTACGAGGGTAAATTTAGTCCGATAAGAGCTGCCAAAAGGCATTTTTGGAATAATTCAATTCATTGGTTTCACTCATTGATGTGATAATTATTTAGAAGGTTAACAAAGTGTGTCAAAAGTGTGAATCCAGTATTACCCATCAATGTAAGGACAAACATGACTAATAGTGATATGAACTCATATCAAATAGACTCATGTTATAATTGCAAGAACCACA
This sequence comes from Sequoiadendron giganteum, assembly GCA_007115665.2. Taxonomy (NCBI): domain Eukaryota; kingdom Viridiplantae; phylum Streptophyta; class Pinopsida; order Cupressales; family Cupressaceae; genus Sequoiadendron; species Sequoiadendron giganteum. The sequence goes on along the minus strand of CM021102.1, from coordinate 344,295,926 downwards.
AAAGAGATGTCATATGTAGTGATATATCAACATACAATAGAGAAAATAAAATGCATAGGATGTTAACATAGAAAAAAAATGGTATAATCATAAGATATAGTAATATATGTACTTCAATGAAAAATTAAAAAATACATTTCTTAAAAGATATATCTTATTATCTATACAACTTTATAGAAAGATGAATTTCATTTTAATATCTAGAATGTGAAAAGATTAATTATTATTATTTAAATTAGAAATTTGAACTCATCTAAGTATGAATAGAAATTTATTATTTTACAAAACAATTTTGATCACAAATATATTCACCTGATCTCTTAACAATCTTAAATTAATACTTAAATTGAAAATTGTATATAATGATTAAAAATAAAAATTAGAAGTAAAGTCAAAAAGAACATTTTATGCGTTATTCTCAATCTTTTAATAAAAATGTTCTATTTTTAGATATCCTCCAATCATGATTAGACACATTTTGCATGCATATCTATCATGACAATTACAACTATAACAGCTAACAAAATTCATGTATCCTTTATCCATACTTTAATGGATGACGCAAAAAATAATCAGATAATGGCACATTAAATTTTATATGAACATTATTCCAAATAGATACATCCCTTGTTTAAAACTCTACGTTTTACATATAGGTCTGCCAATGTCACATATAGATTATTCATTTACTTACTAAATTCAGATGTTACTTGTATGTCGAATTAGATTATTTAATGATTATTTTAAAGATGATTTAATTGAAACTCAAAATGAAATGAAGATGAAACTGAATTGAATTTGAAATGCAAATTATCGTATTTACGTTTATTTTGGGGTTTGTCATTACTGATGATAAATCGAGTGCAAGTGAACGTAGGAAACAGGTGAACGAGGTCGAAGGCGAGAACAACGATCAGGTAGAGTTGTTTAGCGGATTGACGTGTGCGAATAGATGGCATCTCACACACTCACATAGATTGATATTTTAAATGTCTTGTGCATATATTATGCTTATGGATCGAAAAATTTAGTTTTGGTGTGATTTCTTAAAAATTTTAAAAATGCATTTTCGAAGATGATGATTTTGTTAAGTGATGAAATTTAATATAATTTAAATTTATAAAATGTTTGTTTGATATTTTATTTCTATTTTGGAAATATGAAGTTGAAATATTGAGAATTAAAATTTAATAGAGTTCTAAACTTGACTTTGATTAAATTTAGTTTAATAGAGTTATTTTTAAATTTAAATGATATTTGAATTGGAAATAGGGAAAATAAATGAATTTTAATATTTAGAAATAGATTCGTTTTAAATTTAGTTAAATTGTGAAATGGAATAGGATTTCGTTCAAAATTTTGAATTTGAAAATTACAATAAAAAATTGAATTCAACTAAATTGAAAGAAGTAAATATCTTAAAATATCTTTAACTGAGAGTTATGAATTTGATCTGAAGATCAAATTGAGAGATTAATGGATCTGAGCATGCATGAATGCAAGAGAAAAACAAATATATGAGAGCGAAAATCCGAAATAGGGGACACAAAAAATTTGCATAAGGAAAAATTTGGAAATTGGGAAAAGAGAGAAGAAAATAATCATTTGTTTTGGAGGTGATTTATCTTGACTGTGTTTGTTTATATTCTACAATTGGTAAATTGGTGGAGGAGGTGAGAACAAGCCACACACCTGCATCTCTTTACCCCACACAGGAGACAAAGGAAGAGGTGCAACCAATGGTTTTTGACTTGCCTGTTTGGAAGGCCTCCTCTTAACATTCCTCTTCACCCCACGCAGCTCCTTACTCCTCCCTTTCACCCATGCCACCTGCAACAACCTTCACATCCCTCCCACGCACCAAGGAATGGAAGTGTGTGGCCTGGGAGAGGCACACACTGCCTTCTCCCTTCATTCCACATAGTTGCTGCTTCTTCTTTTCCATGCGCAAGCTCCCACGCACCTAACAAGCTGCTCAGAACAACAGTAAAGGGAGATTCCCTCCCTCTTCCACATACAAGGAAGAAAATTAAGGAGAGAATAGGTGGCCAAAGGATTAAAGGCACCTCACAGCAGCAACAAAAAGAAACAAAAAGGAAATACAGAGAGAATTTATCCAGAACAGAGGAAACAACAATTTTGCCAGAGCTCTAAATTTATCAGGTTGGAATTCTATGTATCTAATTTCTAAATTAGATCTTACAATTTTTATTTGACTGTGAACAAATCAGAAAGAAATTATTTTCCCAGATTTTAAGACAAAATTGTGAAACAAAGATTTAGGAGAAATCTTGATATAAACTCTTGAATTATTAATATTGACAAATTTAGAAATAAACCCAAACAGAAAACAAGTTTAAAGTTTAGAATCAGAAACAAATTCTTTTGGAAAAATCCAACTGTGTAATTATTTTTCCAGAATACAAGAAAGCTTTGAACAAAAATTTAATTTTATTTATGCTGAGAATTACATAAATCTTGATTTAAATCGTTCTTAAATCCATGAGCTGAAAATCAGAAAACCAATTTAGACTTGGGAACAAACTTACCATATTGAGATAAACGAAATATGTTGATGCAAACTAGTTAAATCATTTTGACAGAATTTAAGGAATTAGTTGAATTATGCTGAGAGGAAACACAAATTGTTGATAGCAAAAACACAAAAACAAAAAATTGTTTATTTTGCTGAGAATTTAGGATTTACTGATTTGAAATTATGCATTAAACAGAGAAATGAAATTTAGGAGAATCTGTCAAATCTAGAAACGATATTTATCATTTTAGAAAACTAAAACGATTATGAACAGAAAATAGATATATTTTGCTGATTAAAAATAATGTTTGAAAACTAAAAATAAAAGACAAAATTAACTTCAAATTTGATTAATTGAAAACCTCCAGAATGACTTCGAAACAACATTAAATTAACGGGAGTATAAATGATTGAATGTGTACTCTTTTAAATTCCATTTTTATATGTAATTATTTAACATACTGGAGATACACCTTCATTTTGAAACTTGTTGATTATTGAAATGACTGGATTAAAATGCTGATTTCATGTCTTTTTGCGAATTGGAACAATGAAAAGTGGTAATTGATAAACTGTTTCATTGTAAATATTTTTTTCAATTTATGTTTGAAAGATTGTGAAAGATTGTGTTTGACTGTTTGAACCATGCATGAATGATAGATAATTCTGCATGTGATGTTTTTGGGAAAGTTACCTTCCAGGACGGGTGCCGAATATGGGTAAATAGAGAGTGTAGTTTTTCTTTTTCCAAAACTACTTTTTATTGTCGTGCATGGCATTTTACTTGGCCAAGTAATTTTTGTACCATTGAAATAGATGGATTATTTGAGCTCTCTACCATATCCTAGTACCGAACTTGCTTCTTTCTTAACTGAATTAGAAAAATGAAAATGCTTGTGGTTTATTAGTAGTACTAGGCATCCACCAGATTCCATCTTGCTCGTAGACTACTTTTTGCTAAGCAATTCGTGCAGGGTCGAGTATTTCTTGATTGACTAAAAAATTTCAGGGAAGCGTAGGCTTCGAGGTTGGGTGGAAAAGCGCCTGATTCTTGTTCTCGTCTTCTTTTGAAGATTTGCTTATGGATAGAAGATCGACTGACTGATTCTTCTTTTAAAATACTTTATTATTCATGATGTATGTATTGACAAGCTTATGGCGACTAAATGCCTAAGTCTCGAATTTGTAAACTGGATATGTATCATCCTTTGTAATTATTATTTGAAATGTGTATTTCGACACTTGTAAGATTTAGACTAAATTATTATGAAGTTATCCTTTCGAATTTTATGTCATTGTATGTAATTGACTTGTATTTTGATGAATGTATGAATGAGATGATGACCTTATTTGGAATATAATGGAATTTATTTTAAGTATTGTCAATTTGTTTTAAGGAGTTTTCCGCACTTTACGGTCAAAGGAGCTGCAACTACAACATCTGAGTAAATTCCACTATCCTTTAGATGTGCCTTCCTCGTAAATTCCATTTCCCTAAAGTTTTCCAATGTTGGTCAGTCACGGTTTCCCTTCACTTTCGGTGAGGGTAAAGTGAGTCTAGTAGTAGCCACATCGATTCATTGGCTTCACTTGTCAATTGGAACACAATTACTCATAAATTTCACCCTCAACTTCTATGATAAACATATGTCTTTCCTACAAGTGCGGTTGTTAACAACTCCTTTCAATGCAAGAGCTTTTTTAAAATATATTTTTCAGTGGATTTTAAAGTGTCCAATACATAAAATCTTTTCTTAGCTATTTCTTCTTGGAAAGAGAATATTATGGAAAGAACATGTAGGAACCTTTGAACGTAGATTGTAGGAAACTAGGTACTTGGGTACCATTCCAATGCTCAACTTCAGGATGACTCATATACCTGCTAATAAATCCTACGACATGTGCAAGATTCGGTCTCATGCATACCATGACATACATTAACCTACCTACAACTGAAGCATATGGTACCTTGTACGTTGTTCCTTCCTCCTCTTGTGTCTTTAGACACATATCTTTAGTCAATTTGATATGACTGGGCAAAGGTGTGCTGATAGCTTTTGCATTCTCCATATGAAATCTCTGCAACACCTTTTCAACATAATCAGTCTGAGATAGAAACAATTTTTTGTTTTTCCTATCTCTTGTAATCTTCATACCAAGGATTTGTTTTGTTTCCCCCAAATCCTTCATAGCAAATGAATTTGATAACTATTGTTTTAAATCCTTTATGTAATCCATGTTAGACCCCGCTACAATCATATCATCAACATATAAATATAAAATAATGTAGTTATCTTCAGCTAACCTCTTAAAGTAACCACAAAGGTCTGAATTACACCTGTTGTAGCCTTGCTCAGCCATAAAACTATCAAATTTAATATACCATTGTTAAGGTGCTTGCTTCAAGCCATATAAACTTTTCTTCAATCTGCACATTAGTTTCTCCTTACCTTTGACCTCAAATCCTTGTGGTTGTTCCATATATATTTCCTCTTCCAATTACCATGGAGAAAGGAAGTTTTAACATCAAGTTGTTCTAAATGCAAATCTTCAGTAGCCACGATACTTAAAACAGTATGAATAGAAGTCATTTTAACCACTGGCGAAAATATTTCATCAAAATCAATACCATTTTTCTGTGCAAATCTCTTTACAACTAATTCGGCTTTAAATATTTTCTTACCTCCATCCTCCTCTTTCAGCCTATAAACCCATTTGTTTGATAAATCCTTTTTACCTACAGGCAACTTTCATAATTATGAAGTCTGATTTTTTAGCAAGGAGTCCATTTCTTCTTCCATTCTATGCTCCCACTGAACCTTGGTATCCACATGCATAGATTCATCATAACATTCTGGTTCACCAACATCAGTTAATAAAATAAAATACAAAGAGGGAGAAAATATTTTCGGAGGTCTACTAATCCTTGAAGATCATCTAACATTCACTGGAGTTTGTGGTATTTGTTGTTGTTGTTGTTTTGGAGTATGAGGAACCACTAGAACATCATTGTTTGGAGTATCATCCAACACTGCATAATCATTTTCTTTCTTCTCATGCTGCTGCAACTAATCTTTGTACAACACTTTCTCATTGAATATGACATCGCTGCTTCTCACAATTTTCTTATTTTCAAAATCCCAAAGCCTATAACCAAATTCATCAATGCCATATCCAAAAAATATACATTTCCTTGATTTGCATCAAGCTTGCTTCTATTTTCAAAATATACATGTGCAAATTCTTCACAAGCGAAGGTTTTGAGAAAAGAATAACTCACTTTCTTACCTGTCTATTCTTCCTCTCGAATACCACAACCCAAAGGATTAGAAGGAACCTCTATTAATCAAATAAACATCAATGTTTATAGCATCTACCCACATGTTTAAAGGCAACTCAACATGCAATCTCATAGTCCATGCACGCTCCATTATTGTTCTATTCATGCGATCAACCACTCCATTTTCATGTGGAGTCCTTGGAACCATTTTTTGCCTATGAATACCATTAGAGGAACAATAATATTCAAACTCTTTGCTGCAATACTCACCACCATTATCATATCTGAGATATTTTAACTTTTTACCTATCTCATTCTCAACCAAGATTCTCCATTTTTTAAAAGTTTCAAATACATAAAAAAATTTCCTAAGGAAATAAATCCATACCTTCCTAGTTGCATCGTCAATGAATGTAACATAATACTGAGAGCCACCAAGAGAAGATACCTAAACTAGTCCCCATACATCCATATGCACAAGCTCCAATTTCTCATCTTTCTTTTGTTTCCCATCTTTGACAAAAATCTCTTTTGTTTTTCATACACACAACTTTCAAAAAAATCCATATTAATAAATTTTAGACTTGGTAAAACATTCTTTTAATGAAAAACTTTCATACCTTTTGCACTCATATGCCCAATTCTATTATGTCATAGTGTTATTTCAGAATCCACAACAACTATCTGATTTTTTGCTTGTTGAACTACAACAATTGTTCCTAAACATTGATTTTTATCTATAATAGCTAAAGTAGAAGGAACGGTATGACTGGTACAAAGATATAAGGTGCCTACTTTCACACCTTTTTCTATCAATAAGGCACCTTTTGTAACCTTCCAAATTTTATCACTAAATGTAACAACACAACCTTCATCATCTAGTTGCCCAGTTGAAATTAAATTTCTTCTTAACTTTGGAACGTGCCTTACCTCATGTAGTAGCCATTGATTCCCATTCTACAACTTAATCTTGATTCTTCCATTTCCAACAATCTGACAGGGTTTGATATCTCCCAAATAAACTAGCCCAAAATCCCCTTGGACATAATCAAGAAAATAATTCCTATGGGGTGTAGCATGAAATGAAGCCCCTGAATCTAACACCCAAGAATCATCAAAATTTTCAAGGGAAAGAATCAAAACATCCTCATCGGATTTATTAATTACCACATTTGCCTCTTTATTTCCTTCCTTTTTGTCTCCTTCTTTATTTTTCTGAGACCAACAATTTTTCTTTAAATGACCCGTCTTACCATAGTACCAACAATCCCTCTTGTCTCTAGATTGGGACCTTTTGTCCTTTGATTTTCCTCTTGACTTCCAAAGACTTCCAAAATTTTCTCCTCTCTCCTTTGTTTTGCCCCTACTTTCTACATTCAAAACACTATCTAATGTGCATGTTTCACCTGAGCTTTTCCTATGAATTTCCTCACTCAAAATAACACTAACAACATCATCAAATTTTAATGTATTCGAACCAAAAATAGAATTGCTAACAGCCATTGCCAAGCTATTCCAGCTTGCAGGCAAAGAACACAGAACCAAAAGAGCCCTAACTTCTTCATCAGAGTTTTCATTTATTGAAGTTAATTAACTGGTAACTGTATTAAACTCATTTAAATGATCAAAAACTATCCCACCTTCTACCATTTTCATATTAAATAAACGCTTCATAAGAAATATCTTATTCGAAGCAGAAGGATTTTCATATAAATTTCCTAGGGTTTCCATCAACTCTTGAGTTGTCTTTTCTTTTATAATATTGAATACCACCAATTGTACCAGGAATAAATGAATATTGCCAAGTGTCTTTCTGTCCAAAATATCCCAGTCCTCATCAAACATTACTGAGGGTTTCTTGGTTTTCCCTTCCAATGGCTGCCATAAATACTTCTGATAGAGGTAGTCCTCCATCTGCATCTTCCATAACTGATAGTTCTTCCCATTGAACTTCTCAACCTTCAACTTACCCTCATTTGCCATTTCTCCCACTCAACCGTGAGAATCCCACTCAACTGTGAGACTCTCACTCAACCGTGAGACCTTCGTACAGATGATAATTGAACACAACCTTGCTCTGATACCACTTGTTAGGGTTAGAAAGTAGATATCTAACAAGCTAAATGCAAATTTGACTGATAAAACAAAGAAATAAAACACAAAAAATTATAGCAGAAACAAGACAACATAGAGAATTTAGCGTGGTTCACCCAATCTGGGCTACACCCACAAAACTGTAGCCATCCAATGATTTTATTATCCAATGCAAAACATATTAAAATCTCACGAATAATGCCATGCTACAACTCTCCATCCCAACTACTTATAGCAAGCTTTTAGAAGCTTCTAGAAATGAGGGTTTTACAAATTTGAATTTTTTCTTTTCAAAGACAAAGCGAAAAAAGGTGAAAAAAAAATTTCTGGGGGTTGCCACCGAACCCCCACTTTTCCAGAGGCTTCCACCCCTAAACCCCACCCAGGGCCCAACCCAGCCCCAAACCCCTACGAGGATACATGAAGAGTGTATAGTATAGCATGATCAGTCACCACATACTAACATCAAGTACATCAGAAATTACATCTCTAGTTGAAGACACACCAGCAACAACATGTGGTTTTCCAAGTACATTGGAAATCACATCTACAATTCAAGACACACCATCAACAACATTGCGTTATGAATGTACATTAGCAAACACATATCTATTTGAAGGCACTCCATAAATGACATCTCAAATTAGAGGTACAACAATGTTTACATGTCAATCTCAAGGTATGTAATCAATTGCACCTCCAATTGAAGGTACGTGATCTATCCCCAATGTTGTTGACATTCCTAATGTTGACACAAAAATTTACATTTGAGAACTCCTCCTAGATTTTTGCATAGAAAACCTAAATTTTTGATTGATACTGATTCCAATGTTTTAAAATGGATGCCTAATAAGATTCTAAAACATTCATGTCAAATATATGCACAAAGGATATGCCCATGTCTGAAATCGTTAGGCTTTTGTAGGTTTTTTATGGACCAAATTCCAATGAGAGTACACAACCACGGAGAGGTTACTACCCATGTGTTTCCAAGGGAGCAGGGAATGTACATGTTTTGAAGCATTTTGGAATGCAAATGACTGGGCCACCTAAGGTGGATTGGAGAAAACAAACTGGGCAACAACTCCTTTTGTTTCTTCTTGTATAATATATTTCATGATCTTGGCTACAAATGGGATGATTATTTCCCTGCATGTATTGCTACAAGTATTTAGAAATGGGGGGATTTTCAAGATGTTCTTTATCACTATTGTAATATTTGTTATTGACTTAGTGTATTTTTTGATATACAAAAATTATGAGAAATTAATACATGCAAATGTGTATATTCCTTAATATATGCCTCAATTAAATGTGTATATTAAATTTAAAGCTAGTTGTAATGGTTTATGGTTTACATTTAAAGTTGTCTTGAAGGAAAAGCGTGTGGATTTATGAAAAAATCTGAAACAATGTCTTCTATTGTAAAAAGGCATATTTTCTTGCTCTTCTATAAACCATAGAACTCCTTCTTAATGCAGAGGTAGGACCACCAACATGAAAACAGATCCAAAAGGCAAATCATTCTTTCATGTTCTTCATAACTACTCCTAAATGCACTTTTAGCAGACCTAGCAATGAACCTACTTCGAGACCTTGATTCAACACAATGTAGAGATATTTTGAACATCATGACATACTTGTCTAAGGGACTTGAATGGTCATAAAAAAAAAAATTCTAGAGACTCAACAATGTAAACATTCATGGGGCTTACAAGATTTGTGTTGTTCAGACTAGGAAAGACAACATTAATGGCCTAAAGTCAAATCAATAAAGATTGCTTCAAACCCTCAACCACTAACTTGGAGGCCTTCGTAGAAAATTTGAAAGGTGTTTCCATCAAGTATTCACTACCAAGACTCATTCAAAGCACCAACTTGCTTGGACACTAGCACCTTGCTTATGACTGCAAAAATATCCCTCTTGGGACAGTCATAAAATGACTTGTATTAACCCTTCAAAAATGCTCAAAACCCCAAGGTACAAGTTTGCAAGACCTCCCCACATATTCCCAACACCACCACCAACCACAAAAAACCCAAACCGCTCCTTATTTCACTGAAAAATCACAAAAAAAACTTGCTTCAATTCATTCCAAATTTGAAAAAAACTACAACCATGCTTCCATGATGCAGAGGTAGGGTTTACTTGGTTTCAACAACAACAATGGTTAAAGGATTCTAGGACTCCAAACATAGATGACTATTCAATGGCTTGGTCATGGATTTGTCTTAGGACTTCTTGGAATTATTTAATTGGATCTTCCTATGTCATGATCAAACTTTTAAAATGTGACTCAGAGGGCAATAACTCATTCATGTGTGTTGGCATCCTACTAGACACAACAAATTACCTTTTGACAATCTGCCTTGTCAAATAGTCCCATAGGATAGACAATATAAATGCAAGGGAATGATCATTTAAAGGCTTACAACTTCTTGAAATAGGGCTACAAGGCTTCCATTACATCCACTCTTCATCCTTGTTGCACAAATGCACTTCAAACATGTTCTTAGGCACCTAGAGTCAAAACTGCCTTGTATAGTCCTAATAGGACAGCCACATCAAATTGACACAATCTTCTTATCATGGATCAACTACTCATTGAAACAATTCTTTCGGGCCTAGCACACATTCCCAACACCTTCTCCAATTCCAAACCGGACCCAATCATACCTTGATCCACCCAACTTGTTTTCCAATGAATACACAGCCTGATTTTCACTATGAAATGCAACAAATTGTCATTAATAAATTTCAAAAAACATCTAATGAATCCAATCGCTTCGATGAGGTTGAAGATAACATAGTTACAAAATTTTCCTCAAATTTGTACAAAGATCTAATAGTGGAAACAAAAGTTATGACATTTTTCCCAAAATAAATAACCCTAGGTAGGGTTTCAAGCAAGTTTTAGTAAATTTGTAATAACTTTCAAAATACTCAATGAAAATGAAATTTATTTCATCACTCTATCAAACAAGACCAATCTCAGGATCGTACCAATCCGTACCAGTCTATACCATGCAATGGAGCAACAACATTGCAGAAAAAACATAGAAATAGTCTCCACATTGACTCAAATTTCATTCAAATCTTCAACCAACCCACGTCCAACCCTTGGGTCATGCATAGAAAACATATTTATGCTTGTACAAACAAGAAACAACTCCCAAGTGACCCTCATCCAACTTCTAACAACTTTTCAAAAAGTTGACATTACAATAAAAAAAAGTTGTCATTGACAACATTGACAACAATTGAGCAATTTTTGCAACTTTTACACAAATGACACAAAACTTTGAAAAATTACCCCAAATTATGGAAATTGGTCAAAAATGACCTTACTAACATGAAACAACACAAAATAAGACAAAAACTAAAACTTTGCCTCATGTAGGTATTTTGTCTTGAGGGTGCTCCTACACCATTCCATTCGACCATTACAACCTATTCATGCTCTTTCTAGACATTTACAATTGATTCTATTGATTAGGAACTATTTTCTTGATTTCATGTAACTGTTACCTGATTTTTGACAACTTGTTAAAAATACATGACAACTTTTCTTTCCCATTTGGAAACTTTTTGTAACTTTTAATTCAACGACCCTGTAAGCACATTAAGGTGGATTACATGATTTCGCATGGTCATGAATGACCTTAGGAAACTCCTAAACACACCAAAAAACTCCTAACCACACCAAACAACTCCTCAAAACCAAAATTACACAAAATACCAAAAAAGAAAAATAACATGAACAGTGGGGGCAGCAATGTTTTAATACCCTCCAACACCTTTGACAACTTTGAAACATTCCTCAACCAACCAATCTCTCCAAACACTCACTTGGAATTTGGTGCTCTAGTCAACTTTGGCAACATAGTCACATGCCCAATAGCACAAACAAAGGATGGAACAACATGAGCACATACCAAGTAAATGCAATTAGAGTCAAAAGGTCAATGGAATGGACTTCCAAGTGAATGTTTCCAAGACACTTCATTTGAAGCAAGGATATTTCCAAATTTTCCAAGGATTTACACTTGTGGTAATAAATAGATTTTCAGTAATTTTTAGCTTATTTAGGTGAGGCACTAGTTTTCACTCTGAGCTACGTTCAATCGATAGAATCTCTGATGAGTCCAAAATACAAAATGACTGCAATATTTGATGGGTTGTTACTCAGACATCATGACACTTAGAAACTTCTCATCTAAGGATATGGGATCATGTTGGGCCCCTCTACAATAACCTATCTCAATTTTCTCTATCTCAGAGATGTTTTCCTGTGGTGGTGAAATTTTGTTTGGGGAAAAAGTTGTCAAATGCAAGTAGTGCAAAGTTGCAAAGTAGTGCAACTTTTATTTTGCAACTCGTGTGACCAAATGAACTATTTTGACACATTCAAGTGGGTATGTTTAGGCTAGTCATGGTCCTCTTTTGCACCCAAACATGCCAAATCGCTTTCAGCTACGTTCAACCAGTAGAATCCCTTAAGAGTCCAAAGTGCAAAATAGTTGCAATCTTCGATGGGTTGTTACTCAGATACTGTGACACTTAGAAACTTATTTTCTAAGCCTATGGGTTCATGTTGGGCCCCTCTACAATAACCTCTCTCAATTTTTTCTATCTCAGAGGCATTTTCCTGTGGTGAAATATTTTCACTTGGAGAAAGAGTTATCAAATGCAAGTAGTTAAAAGTTGCAAAGTGGTACAAATTTCATTCTGAAACTCGTGTGACCAAATGAACTATTATGATGCCTTTGGGTGGGTATGTTTACACTAGGAATGGTCCTTTTTCACACCCAAACACGTTGAATCGCTTCGAACTACATTCAACCAACATAATCTCTTAAGAGTCCAAAGTGGAAAATGGTTGCAATCTTCAGCATGTTGTTACTCAAATACCATGATTCTTAGAAACTTCTTGTATAAGCCTATGAGATCATGTTGGGCCCCTCTACAATAACCTTTCTCGGTTTTCACTATCTCGAAGGCATGTTTTCGTGGTGGTGAATTTTCACTTAGATAAAAAGTTGTTAAATGCAAGTAGTGCAAAGTTGCAAAGTGGTGCAACTTTCATTCTACAACTTGTGTGACCAAAAGAACTATTCCAACATGTCCAGGTGGGTACATTTATGCTAGGCATTGTCCTCTTTTGTACCCAATCACTTTGAATCGCTCCAAGCTACATTCAACTAGCAGAATCCTTTAAGAGTCCAAAATACAAAATGGTTGCAAACTTATCGATGTTGTTACTCGGATACCATGATTCTTAGAAACTTCTCGTCTGAGCCTATGAGATTGCATTGGGACCCTATACAATAAACTCTCTCATTTTTCACTATCTCAGAGGTGTTATCCCGTGGTGATGAATTTTCACTTGGAGAAAATGTTGTCAAAATGCAAATAGTTAAAAGTTGCAAAGTGGTGCAACTTTCTTTTTGCAACTCGTGTGACCAAATAAATATTCCAATGCATCTAGGTGGGTACATTTATGCTAAGAATTGTCATCTTTCACACCGAAACATGTTGAATCGCTCTGAGCTACATTCAACCAACAGAATCCCTTAATAGTCCAAAGTGCAAAATGACTATAAACTAAAGAATGTTGTTACTCAGACACTGTGATACTTAGAAACTTCTTGTCTAAACTTGTGAGATCATGTTGGGCCCCTCTACAATAACCTCTCTTCATTTTCACTATCTCAGAGGTGTTTTCCTGTGGTGGCAAATTTTCACTCGGGAAAAAATTATCAAATGCAAGTAATGCAAAGTTGCAAAGTGGTGCAACTTTTGTTTTGCAACTCCTGTGACCAAATAAACTATTCCAATGCATTTGAGTGGATACTTTTACGCTAGGAATGATCCTCTTTCACACCCAAACACGCTGAATTTCTCTGAGCTACATTCAACTGACAAAATCCCTTAAGAGTCCAAAGTGCAAAATAGCTTCAAACTTCAACATGTAATTACATAGATACCGTGACACTTAGAAACCTCTCATCTTAGCCTATGGATTTTCATTGGGCCCCTCTACAATAACCTCTCTCAGTTTTGGCTATTTCGGAGGTATTTTCCTGTGGTTGTGAATTTTCACTTAGAGAAAAAGTGTTCAAATGCAAGTAGTTGAAAGTTGCAAAGTGATGCAAATTTTGTTCTGCAACTTGTGTGACCAAATGAATTGTTTTGAAACATTTGGGTGGGTACATTTATGCTATAAATGGTCCTCTTTCACACCCAAACACACTTAATCACTCTGAGCTACATTCAACTGGCATAATCCCTTAAGAGTCCAAAGTGCAAAATGGGTACAAACTTCAACATGTTGTTACTCGGATACTGTGATGCTTAGAAACTTATCGTATGAGCCTATGAGTTCACATTAGGCCCATCTAAAATAAAATCTATCTATTTTTTCTATCTTGGAGGTTTTTCCTTGTGGTGACAAATTTTCACTTGAGGAAAAGTTGTCAAATGCAAGTAGTTAAAAGTTACAAAGTGATGCAACTTTCGTTCTGCAATTCGTGTGACCAAATAAACTATTTCGATGCATCTAGGTGAGTGCTTTTATTCTAGGAATGGTCCTCTTTCACACCCAAACATGTTGAATCGCTCTCAACTACATTCAACTAGCAGAATCCCTTAAGAGTCTAAAGTGCAAAATACTGCAATCTTCAGCATGTTGTTACTCAGATACAGTGATGCTTAGAAACTTCTCATCTAAGCCTATGGGATTTTTTTGATCCTCTTTACAATAACCTCTCTTGTTTTTTGCTATCTGGGAGGTGTTTTCTTGTAGTGACGAATTTTCATTTGGGAAAATAATTTTCAAATGCAAGTAGTGCAAAATTGCAAAGTGGTGCAACTTTCATTCTACAACTTGTGTGACCAAACAAACTATTCCAACATGTCTAGGTGGGTGTTTTAATTCTATGTATAGTCATATTTCACATACAAACATGTTGAATCACTTCGAGTTACTTTCAATCGACAGAATCCCTTGAGAGTCCAAAGTGTAGAATGGCTGCAAACTTCAACATGTCGTTACTTGGATACCGTGATGCTTAGAAAATTATCATCTAAGCCTCTACAATAGTGTTGGTCCCCTCATAAAATCTCTCAATTTTTTCTATTTTAAAAGTGTTATCCCCTGGTGGCGAATTTTCACTTGGGGAAAAAGTTATCAAATGCAAGTAGTTGAAAGTTGCAAATTGGTGCAACTTTCGTTCTACAACTCATGTGACCAAAAAAACTATTCCAATGCATATAGGTAGATAATTTTATGCTATGCATGGTCCTCTTTCACATCCAAACACACTAAATCACTCTGAGCTATATTCAACCGGCAGAATCCCTTAAGAGTCTAAAGTACAAAAATGGTTACAAACTTTAGCATGTTGTTACTCAGATACCATGATGCTTTGAAAATTCTCATCTAATCTTTTGGGATCATGTTGGGACCCTCTACAATAACCTCTATTGGTTTTTGATATCTTAGAGGAATTTTCCTGTGGTGGTAAATTTTCACTTGCAGAAAAAGTTGTCAAATGCAAGTAGTGCAAAGTTGCAAAGTGGTGCAACCTTCATTTTACAACTTGTGTGACCAAATGAACTATTATGACACATCTGAGTGGGTAAATTAATTCTAGGAATCATCCTCTTTTTCACTCAAACACACCAAATCACTCTGAGCTATGTTCAACTGACAGAATCCCTTAAGAGTCCAAGTGCAAAATGGGTGCAATCTTCAACATGTTGTTACTTAGACACCGTGATGCTTAGAAACTTCTCGTCTAATCCCATGGGATTGCATTGGGCCCCTCTATATTAACCTCTCTTAATTTTTTCTATCTTAGAGTTGTTTTCCCTTGGTGGTGAATTTGTTCTTGAGAAAAAAGTTGTCAAATGCAAGTAGTGCAAACTTGCAAAGTGGTGCAACTTTCGTTTTGCAACTCCTATGACCAAAAAAACTATTTCAAAATGTCTAGGTGGGTATGTTTACACTAGGAATGGTTCTCTTTCACACCCAAACATGCCGAATCACTCTGAGCTATGTTCAACCGACTAAA
The DNA here is from genome assembly GCA_007115665.2 of Sequoiadendron giganteum. Classification (NCBI taxonomy): domain Eukaryota; kingdom Viridiplantae; phylum Streptophyta; class Pinopsida; order Cupressales; family Cupressaceae; genus Sequoiadendron; species Sequoiadendron giganteum. The sequence goes on along the minus strand of CM021102.1, from coordinate 344,279,940 downwards.
TTCCTTAAGAGTCTGAACTGCAGTTATTGTCACCAAATAGTGCACCCTTTCTAAGATGCAAAACTCGGCCTACTAGTGAAACATTGGATCTGGATATTCAATATCCATGATGTATGATTTCTTTTCTCTAGAGTTATAAAACATAATGTAGCAACATTTATAGGACCATGTTTCTCAATGACTTTTCATGTTATTTCATGCATAAAAAATGGAAGGAGGTTTTTTAACTTATTTAAATGATGAATATGGGAGAAATGTGATAACTGCACATGGCTGATGCATCCAGAAATCAAGCTTATATTATTGTTCATACACATCTAATAGCTTCAGAATATCATTAAAATAGACATGTGCATTGATTTCATTTAATGAGATGTCAAGTGTTGAGATATTAGCAAATGCAAGTAAATTTTGTTGGTTGGATCAACAACTATCATGTGTTTTAATGCATGTTCATACAAGTTCATAGAGGTATATATATATATATGCTTGTGAGTTTTGAAACATCCACTTGTTCTATAGATGCAAATGCAATGATTGCTAAGCTTTAGAATCAAACCATTAGTTGTTGGATGCCAGCCTCAACCATGAATCAAAAGCAATACATTTTGCTATGATATTTTTTTATGGGAAGGAGCTCTTACAGTTCATTTGAAATATTTTGGTGTTAGATTCCTTGCCACTAGACAACAATAGAACTCAAGAAGCATGGAGCATACACACAAATACATGAAGTATACACATGAATCATGAATAATACACATGAACACATGAATTATACATTGGAAGCATGAAGTATACACATGAATACACACAATATACGTGAAGTATACATGTGAATAAGTGAAGAATACATGTGAATAAGTGAAGCATAAGTAATTGAAGCATTGCAAAGGATACAAACCACCAGGAATGGAGCTTATTTACACAATACACATTAGATGGAGCTTATTGAGCAATCGACAATAATTAATTAAGCATTAGATGTAAACAAAATCCATGCCTACAACATTCAAGCATACAATTTACATAATACACATGATAACATCATTCAAGAATGGCAGTAGAAAAATAAGTTTTTTTTTAATCAAAAAGTCATAAGGCTATACAATCATATATATTGATAAAGGTATATACAATATATCCAAAATAGTCATATAGTCTTAGAACAAAAGAGCCATATCAACATAAAATGTCACATATACAATAGTACAAAACATATGTTCCAAAATTCCATAAAAGCATACAACAAATGACCCTAATACATAGTCATTTCCCTCTAGAGGAAGGAAAAATATCATGTGCTACCTTCAAAATTTAGCTAGATGGAGTTCCTGTTGGTTCTCTTGTCTTTCGAAAACATGCACTAGTCCTCCTCTCTTCACTCTGGACCTTCAAATGATACCATAAAAAGTAAAGATGTTAATACATAGAAATTGAATTGTGGAATGACATATAACAAAATATGTACACTTACCGCATACATATAGTCATCATGCACATTTACAACATTACCACATCGATGATCTAGAGTGAAAAACACCTATAGAAACCATCAAGATAGAAATTAAACTACATAAAAGTATCATGAAAATTTTCTATAATAGACCATAAAAGAGAAAATATAATGTCAAATCAATTAATCTATTGTATACCTCTCTCAAAGGATTAGAACTGGCTATTTTTGCAGCAACTCCATGGTCCATCGTGCCACCAACATCACTAGGGTTTTCTAATGTCAACAACTACAAATGAAACAACATATCTAACAGTAATATAAAGAATTTCAAGTAGTCCCTTTATAACTGTCATAAATGAAAGAGTAAATGGTTGGTCTCAGTTGAGACTACAATATAGTGCTTATAAATCACAAAATGGTGAAAGTACTAAGTCCACTAGGATAGTCAAAACTCTTGCAAATGCCAAAGTTCAACACTCATTGAGATTCAAATTGCATATGTTGATGAACTAATTTTAATGAGGGCATGATGTCAGCATAGTGATAAGGCCACAATGAAGCTCACATGAATGAAGTGAGGATTACTATGTCACTAGTAGCTTTCAAAGGGATAATGGAACATGTGATGAATTAGGACATGTCTAGGGTTTTACTATAGCACATGAAGTTGTTTGTTGAGGTGTGTAGCAGTAATGGAGAAGACAACTTTGGTCAATAATGAGTGGAAGGAAAGATTTCTTCTAACGATGTATAGGATAAAATTTGGATGGAGGTGCTCTAGCATAGAAGAGATAAAGAGACAAGACCATTAGGGGATAATGGAACATATGGAGAAATAATAGAGGGTACAATGGGATGGGAGTCAAATGCGATAATGGAACATGGGATGGACTAGAATAGATTAATGGGATGGGCTAGGATGGGATGACAAAAAATAGCGTGAACTATTAGAGTTTAATGGGATGGGATTAGGATGGAATAAAGGAACATAGGGTGAATTAGGGAAAGATAGTGGGACAAGACCAAGAGGGGATAATCGAACATAAGGTGAAATAAGAGAGGGTAATGGGATGGGAATAGAAGGGGTTAATGGAACATAGGATGGACTAGTATAGATTGATGGGATGGATTAGGATGGGATAACAAAATATAGGGTGGAAAATTAGAGGTTAATGAGATGTGATTAGTAGGGAATAATGCAAGGTGAAATAGGAGGTGTCTAGGGTTTGACTATAGTACACGAAGTGCAAACTTGACAAATGTGTAGTAATAATAGAGAAGAGTTAGCTAGGATGAAACGTGGATAAAGATGATATAACATAGAATGGATAAAGGAACCAAAGGTGGAACATAGGGGATCATGGAACATCTAGGGTGAAATAATAATGGGTACAATAATATGGGAGTAGAAGGGCATAATGACACATAGGATGGACTAGAAGATATTAGTGGGACTGGCTAGGAGGGGATCATGGAAAATAGGGTGAACTATTAAATGTTAATTGGATGGGATTAGGAAGGAATAAACGAACAAAAAGTGAATTAGGAGAAGATAATATGACACGATCAAGGGGGGATGATGGTGCATAGAATGGACTAGTAGAGATTAATTGGATGAGCTAGGATGGGATAATAAGACATTTTTAAGGTGAAATATACTAGAGGTTAATGGGAAGTAATTAGGAGGGAATATTAGACCATAAAGTGAATTAGGTAGTGTCTAAGGTTTGAATATAGGACATGAAGTGAGAAATTGAGGTGTGTAGTAATAATGTATAAGATATTTCATCAATAATGAGTAGAAGGAAAGGTTTCTTGTAACGATATGTGTATAAGATGAAATATGGAGGAAGGTGGTATAATATATAAGGTGTTAAAGATTGGGATATGTGATATAAAATGGTTAAAATATGCGTGATGAAAGGAATGGAAGAATGAGATGGAATTTGAATGGTAAATATAATTAGGGTCTCAAAAGACCAACTAATGTTTGTGTTTCTCATCAATTTTTTAGATTTGTATATGCAAAATTATGAAAATTGGCTAACATTGTTTACAACACCATTAATGAATAAAGGCTACCTGAGTGTAAGTTATTTGAGGAAAAGAATTTCAAGGTGTGTAGGTCAAAGGTCCACCAAGAAACTATTTGACATCCAAAGCATGTTATGAGACAAACATTCAAATATAACATTCAACTATTTAAATGCAATAATAATATCTTTAATACTAGCTGCATACCTATGGACTCAATGTGGAGAACAAATAAGGGTCTATAGGAATGGAGCATGTCTCATGAACAATCCGACTTTGAAATTTCATCATATCAAAATTCTACTAATTTAGTTATTCTTAAATTTCAAAATCTAATTTAATAAACAAAATTAATTGAACTTTTTGAATTTTACCTGAGTATCAATGTTGTATGTATTATTCAGCAATTCAATTTTCATAGCTATCACATCTGCAACTGATGCAGATTGTGTAGCTACATCTTGAGCACTCTGATAATCATACGTGCAAACAACATCGCAAACGCCACAATGGTGGGGTGGAGCTTGAGGCCTACACATCTCCTCCACATTAGGCTCTACTAGAGGGCTCGCACACTGTATAATGGTCTAGGTGAGCAAGCTAATAGACTACAACGTGTCCACCTCTACACTGTCCTTAACAATGGAAGGAACGGTGACATGCTTCACCATGGGTTTGGCCAAGATTCTCGATGCCAACTGTCAATTACATCGTGTAGCAGGTCTATCATGTGTGGAGCCCCCACCTCTACCCTGAAAGTCTAAGATGTCAAAATAATTTGGCATCTTATTGAGGACAAACTCATAATAGAGTTTCCTCAAAAATTATTGTGGTACGTCATGGTTATTGCATGGAGGTTGGTCAAATACCATCCATCACCACTCCCAAAATTTATTTTAATTAATTCATGGTGGCACCAATGGATGGGGAACCTCCTGCATGCATGAGACAAAGGTGCGTTGGTTCTCGGATTTGTAAATAGGGCACACAAGTCGACTTTGCTATTTTATTTTTTTTCACATTTGCATATGACAAACCACTAGCATAAAATTGTCTCATCTCATGCCTCTTATTTGACCAAAATTTTTTTTTTTTTGCTCAATTCTCCTACATGAGATACAATTGACTTCAATGATTTGATAGTCCCTCTCCTATAAGGGTGGGTTTTGACATGCTCAGCTAATCTTCCAGTTAATTGTTCAATGTCTCTTTTATTGTTTTCAATTTGAGTTAGGATATTTTCTTGTGTTTCTTGAGGATGTCTATGAATTGATGGAGGAGTTTCAGGTTGTTCTTGTATAGGAGGCTCTTTGTGAGGGGGTGATTTTGAATTCTCAATGTTTGGAGGTGGAGATTCATTCCTTGAGAATTAGAACAAAGTTTTATTAAAAAAACCTATTTCGATCTACATTCTAAATCAAATTTGAAATAAAAACAATAAAAATACATACCTCTTCACAATATTCGACCTCTTTAACGTGTTGGTGGCATCCTCATGAAGAATTACAAGCTAAGAGTGCAAAAAATGGAAGAGATTTGGTGAGCACAAGTTGTAGAGCTGAAAACCTCTAAGCCAAGTTATGGGTGAACAAAAAAATGAAGATACAAATGTGTTTTTTTGTTTTAATAGTGCTCTTCTATTTTGCACACACCAAAATTTGCATGAGCCAAATGGCTTATTTTGATTTTTTTTTCATTTTTTTCCAATTTGGCAACAAAATTGTGTCATAGATTGGTGCACTTACCCATCCTTCCAAAATGTGAGTGCATAATAGTAGGGTTTGTTGGCCACGAGCAAGAAAATAAACAGTGAAAATGAATGAAATAGTTTTCTTTTTATTTTATTTTAATAAGATATAACACTCTCACATTATAACACCCTCGCGTTATAGCCTTAAAAAAAAAATTAAAAATTTTGGCCACTTTTTGGCCCCCCAACTTTTTGCACCCGCCCAAAGGAATGAACATAAAGACATGTCAAATAAAATAATACAAGGGATCACATTACACACATCTAATAACACACAAAGAACAAGAAAAGAAGGAAAATAAAAGACTAGTATGGCACATGTGATTCAACCTATAGTAGGACATCCGCATCCCAATCTTGTTCATCGTATGCAGAAAGTGGATAACTAGCCAAATGGACACAAGTGTTTTACTAGGGCAAGGCTATCTAACTCCTTGCTCCCACTAAGTGTAGTACAAGGATGAGCTGAGATGGCTAATGATAATGGGATCCTTACAACATGTAATAGTGAGCATGTGATGATTCTACAACTATCACATGACAAGGAGAAAAGTACATGTAATTGCTATTTGATTATAACATCAAAGGAATTGTTAAGATCACTCAATATCTTCTTTAAAGAATGACACTCGTTGGTAATATGTTCAAGAGTTCAATGATATGCATAGTAATACTTGTGTGTATTCTTACCTTTTTTGTTTTCATTGATAGGTGGCAAGTAAATCAATCCTATATGGAGAATTTATTCTTATTTTCATTCAATTTATGTTTTAGTGTGCAAAAATGGTAATCATTTGACTTTATAAGGCTTGGATTTCTTGTGTGATTGGGTAAATTGTTGAACTGGATTTTGAGGAGGACCTAAGATGATCATATCCTCCTTGTGAGGCATTGGTTGATCATTATGAAGGAGAACACTTATTTCCTTGGAAGAGGTGGAGGGAGGACGATCTTGATATCCTAGTCCTTTGGTATCTTCATTTAGGATTTGTTCTAGTAATTTGTGGACTTCATGCTATTTGTGGACTTCATGCTCATTGGTTATGTCACATCCTTGTTTTCTTAAGATCTTAAAGCCTTGTTCATAAGTCTCTTCTAATTTAATGGGTGTACTAGTAACTCAATTAGCATAAGATATAATAGTATCATAATTATTGCTCTTGTTAACAAGTTCATTAATGATTGGTAGTTAAGGCTTTCTTTGTGCTCCAATTTTAGGATGTAAAATTTTGAACATATCAAGTTATGGAATTGTAGGTGGTATTGGTTGTTGCATGGATGAGTAAAAGGATGCATTGTTCTCAAGGTTGTATAAGGAGTTTTGTATAAATTGTTGCATTCTATCTTCATCGTGTCCTAATATTTCCACCTCATGAAGAAATTCATTAGGAGTTGATTGAGCATGATTAGGTTCTAGTGCATTAGGGTCATTACCAAACACACAACTTGAGACATCAACCAAAGACATTAAGAACTTCCATATATTACCCATGCACATGTCCATGATGTAATATTGAATTGAAATGCAAGGAGATAACCAATTTTTAGATTTTAAACAAGATAATTTTATGATTATACTATGAAAAAACTTTAAAATGATATCTTTTAAGTCCAATTTATGTTTGAAAGGACAAAATTCAAAGGCTAAACAGGAAGGGAAAGCAGTACACCACTTTCCTTCTACTAAAATCAGGCTTTTAGAGAGTCAAAAGAGCTAGCTACAAAGGTTTTGGTTTGCTTCCCACATAGCTCATAGTCTGAGGATGACAACGCGGATATTGAACTCTACTGTGGCATGTTGGTGTCTCATGGATGTGCTTGTGTCCTGTATAGATAGAGGTCCAAAAAGAAAATAAAAAACACTATGAGCCTACTAACTATGTGATTGTTTATGTTCTATAGTTTTACATAAAGTATGGAAAATTCAGAAAACAAAATACTTGAAAGAATACTATTCTAGAAATAGAAATGATGAAAAAAGTAGAGAAGAGATACCATGCTTCCCACAAATTGATTCTTTGATTAGCTCCACTCGAATTTGCCTACACACATAGAGATGAGAAAAATGTTGGGCTATGTTTGAGGTCTACCTTAGTTAGACCCCCATTTTGTTGTTACCACCTCTATGGACAGCCAAGATTCCACAAGATATAAAAATTCATAAATAAAATAGAAAGGAAGCAGTACAACTAGATAGAAAGAAAAGTCAAATCAAATTCTATCCAATAAGCACGATGATGTAACCAAATAGAAATACACCTAGTTACCTTCCCAAATACAATCTCTCAAGGCCAATAGTGGAAGGAATAGAGTGACACTACCATGTAGAGAAGGTGAAGATTGAAAATGTTGCAATGGCAATGATGTTGCACAATGAGAGTACGTTGTTGGAGCCAAGTGAGGAGCTTGCAACAAGAGAAATGGTGTAGAGGCAAGAATGAAGTGAGAATGAGAGAATGAAGTGCTAGAATGTGAGAGAGAGCATGAGAGAATGAAGGAATTGCATGAAGGAAATGAATAATATGAAATTAATTCAATTTGAATTGCAAAAATGGAGGCAAGAGGTCGAATTTCGTTGATCAAGGGAGGCAGGGAACGTTACTCTTTTTATCCAATATAAAATGTAACATTTTTGTTGATCCCAGGGGTAGGAATCTTGTTAGGATGGTAGTGTGGCATGTAGACATTTGTGTGATGCACATCATACATCCCTAAAAAAATTCCTCCACCGATGCAAAAATATGTGGCTAGGTGGAAGGGACAAGGTGGCAACGATGAATTTTGCATCATCGGGTTTATATTTTCTAAGGTAGGGAAAATTAAATGGGGAATTTTCCTAGGGTGCAAATTCGTGCCATTACAAGAATATAGAGAGATATAAGAGAGAGAAAGACAAAAGGAGAGAGATGGGATAGAGATAGAGTGAAGGATACATAGAAAGATAAAGTTGGAAAGGGAGAGAGAGAGTGGGGGGGATAGAGGAGGAAGAGATAAGGAGAGAGATAAATAGAGAGGGAGGATATAAAGATAGAGATGGAGTGAGGGATCATCTCTATATGTCTCTCCCTCTCTATCTCTTTATCTCCCCTCTCTATCTCTTTATCTCTCCCTCTCCATCTATCTCTTTATGTCTCTTAGTATATCTTTATGCCTCTTCCCCTCTCCTCTACTATCTTTATCTATCTCTCTATCCAAGCACTCTCTCTTTATCTCTCCCTCTTCATCTCTCCATCTCTATTTCTACCTCTCTATCTCTAACTCACACTATATTTTTCTATCTCTCCCTCTCTCTATATCTATTCATACATACATACATACATACATACATACATACATACATACATACATACATACATACATACATACATACATACATACATACATACATACATACATACATACATACATACATATATATATATATATATATATATATATATATATATATATATATATATATATATATATGTTTCTCCTCTCGCTCTCTATCTCTTAATATTATAGACACCTATGTTATTTGTATCTATGAATACAAGATAATAACCTTCTCTATGATATCAATCTATCCATACACTCTATTTTTAAGATCCAAGAATAAGTTATTATCAAAAATATTTTGGTAGAATTATGGTTTGGCTACAAACTAAAAAACAACTCAATAATTCCTACACACTACAAAAACATAACAAAAAGGATATAAATTGATATTTTAGATTAGAGTGGACTTCAAATTTGATGTTTTCTTTATTAGATGAAAATTTTCACTATCTAGAATATGGTATCCAAAACATGATTCTAAAATGAAAATAAAATTGACAGGTACTAGATCTAAAATGAAAGGAGTAATGAATAACATCAAGTTTGAACTATTTTTTCATCATTCCATCCCCTTTCTCTCCCTAATAATCTATCACCCTTCATTATTCTATATTCTCCTATCCCTCCCTCTCCCTCTCCCTCTCCATCTCCCTCTCCCTCTCCCCCTATCTCTTTCTACATATCTCACACAACTTATTTATGTTTCTCTCCATCCCTCTCCTCATTATTTTTCTCTCCATACCTCTCCCTCTCCATCTCCCTCTCTATCTCTCTCCCTCTCCCTCTATCCATTTTTATCTCTCACCATTTCTTTATGTATTTCTCACTCTCCCTCTCTCTCATACTCTCTCTACCCTCTCCCTCTATCTCTTTATCTCTCTATCATCCATCTCTCTTTATCTATATTCCTATCTCTCTCTATCACTCTCCCTCTCTCTATATATATCCAATATCATATTTTTATCCTTCTATCTCTCTATCTCATTCTATCTGTCTCTCTCTTCCTCTTTGATTCTAACTTTCTATATCTCCCTCACTCTATCTCTCTCCCATCCATGTTTCTCTCTCTTAGTCTATCTCTCTATCTGCCACATATCTGTATCTCTTTATCTCTTCATATCTCTCTCTCACTCTATATATCTCTCCCTCTCCCTCTTCTTTATTTCTCCATTTCACCTTCTCCAAGAGCAAGGTGCTGCCACAATAGTGGTTTACACTTTCTGGGAGATCTTGATTTTTGTTGAAATCACATATTTTTAGAAAATATAATGATTTAAGCCTTGAAAAGTTCCATTTAAAGGATTACAATTGAATATGATTTGATCAAACCACATTAGACCAAGCCCTCTTGGATATAACCCCGCTAGTTTTAAACCATACCTATAATGGAGTCTCTTTTACACCTATCAAAATGCTGATAAAAAACCAATCTTGATTTACCTTTTGGAGGATCAAACGAATTCATTTAAAAAAAATAAAATGTAAGTATGTAGTCCTTATTATAAGCTTCCAAAAAAGTATAATTTTAATTAAGTTTAATTTGATTATTATATTTATTTTTTATTTCTTCTGAATGTAGGTTTTTCACTAAAAATCAAGCTCTATGTTCTGCACATGCAGAAAAATAGTAGATTATCAAAATAAAATTTTGAAAAATATGTTCAGGATGGGTATTGATGTCCTTGACCCATTTTTTTTTTTTGAATTTTGATACATATAGAAAAATTTATGTTGTATACAGTCCGCCTATGTCTGAATTATAATTGGTTTGACTTCGAAACTTGATTAAGGAATAAATATTTAATAAAACATTATGAAAACAAATGAGCTAGCTAGATATCATAGTTACAAATCTAAATTTGAAAAAATTAAAATTTTATCCTTCATACAAAAAATTTATGTTGTATACAGTGAGCATCACTCTTTAAAAATGTTGTTTACTGATAAAAACTAGGTTTCGAAGGAGATGAAAAAAAAATACAATCTAATTCCAAAAATTTTGAAAAAAATATATTTAGAATCTATATACAAAACTTCACAAATCACTAGTTTGCATCATCTTCATATTCCTCACGGTTTAGCCGCTATAGGAGCCTGAAAGTGAAGATTTAGTTAAAACAAATTAGTTCAGTGTCCAGTTTGCCAAAGAATTGTAAACCAATATTGTGGGATTACCCCCCTCTATCTTTTTATATATCTCTCTCAACTCACTCTCTCAATTCACACTCCCTAAACAATCTCTCTATCACTCTCTCTTTGCATGGCGATGAATTATTGGTGGTGAATTATATATGTGATGAATATGTCACAACGATGAATTGTTGGGGGTGAGTTGTTGGTGGTGAATTGTTGACGGTGAATTTTCTTGATGCCAGTAGTGATGCAAGATTGAGGTGATAACATTAGTTCCCTGCCTTGTAAATGCAGGTACTAATAATGGTATAATAATAAAATATAGTAATGTATATATGTTCTTCAATGAAAAATAAAGAATTACATTTCTTAAAAGATATATCTTGTTATCTATATAACTTTATAGAAAGATGAATTTCATATTAATATCTAGAATGTAAAAAGATTAATCATTATTCTTCAAATTAGAAATTTGAACTCATTTAAATATTAATAGAAATTTATTATTTTACAAAACAATGTTGATCACAAATCTATTCACCTAATCTTTTAACAATCTTAAATTAATACTTAAATTGAAAATTGTATATAACGATAAAAAAAAAAGAAAAGAAGTAAAGTCAAAAGAACATTTTATGCGTTATTCTCAACCTTCTAATAAAAATGTTCTATTTTTAGATATCCTCCGATCATGATTACACACATTTTTCATACATTTCTATCACGATAGTTACATCTATAACAACTAACAAAATTCATGTATCTTTTATCCATATTTTAATGGATGATGCAAAAAACAATCAGATAATGGCTAATTAAATTTTCCATGAACATTATTCCAAATAGATACGTCCCTTGTTTAAAATTCTATGTTTTACATTTATGTCTTCCAAAGTAGTTGCAACTACAACATTTGCGTAAATTCCACTATCGTCATATGTACCTTCCTCGCAAATTCCATTTTCCTAAAGTTCTCCAATGTTGGTTGATTGTGGTTTCCCTTCACTTTCCATGAGGGTAAAGTGAGTCCAGTATTAGCCACATCAATTCATTGGCTTCACTCATCGATTGGAACTTTCACTCTCAACTTCTATGACAAATTGTCATCTTCCCTACAACTTTAGTGATTAGCAACTCATTTTTTTATTTATTTTTTGATCGGTAAAAGGTTATATTATTTTTATTGATATAAAATTTGAAAAGATTACAAGATCAAATCCAGTACACCTTCAAGACAAGACCTTTCAAAACCCAAACAAAAACCAAGACGACATCGAGACACCAAACCCCCCAACACCAACATAAACCCATAGCCATAAGAAAACACATCATTACATGTTAACATACTTCAACCCAAACCTCAAAGATCTTAAAATAGATCAAGAGCTTGAAACTATTTTAAATCTGCCTGTGGACTGAGAACGCAACACCATTGCAAATGCTTTCCTTTTCTCCTTCTTTGATTTCTTTCCCAATACTGTTTGCCACCCGTCCTCCACCCTTGCTGCCTTCCGTTGCCAGTCCAGAAGAGGTTCTTGTGGGCTCCTCCAGGCCCCTACCTCACTGCAACCTATTTGCTAATGATGTTCATCAGCCATCCGTTCTCCAGCCTTTAACTCCTATGATCTCAACTCTCCTTTATTTTCTCTACATTTTGGTGTTGCAACCCCATTTTTGGCTCTTTCTAATTCACTCTTCTCTACCATTGTTTCCTCCTGAATTGGGGTCACTTTCCCCTGCTGTGTCTCCTTCCGACTAGCCTCCTATCCTGGGGTCTTCCCATCCTACTTTGGTATTTCTCTTATCCAAGGCTCTTCCCCTACACTTTCCTGATTCTCCTCCATAGTTTTTTTAGGATGTGGGCTCACTTGTTTTTCCCCCTATTTCTCCACTGTGTAGTGTTGGGAAGAGGCATCTTTCCACCAAGAAGCAGATTTTTTAGTTCTGATTTTTGCACATTCAGCTGCCATATGGCTTGTCTGATGGCATATTCTACACCTAAATGGTATCCCTTCATAGTCCAAAGGCTACACCCAAGAACCCTTTGAATAATGCAGCTGAATCTCCTCTAGAGGCACCTTGGACACATTCATTTCAACCAAGATTCTTGCATAAGTCAAATGTAAAAGATTTGAAGAATCTTCATCCACCATTAAAAAGTTCCCTAGAGAGTTTCCAATAGCTTCCAAACAAGAATCAAACCAGAACTGCAATGGGAAATTGGGAAGTCTCACCCAAATGGGAATACTCTCAAAAGTTTCAGTGGCTAGGTTGAAACCCGAATGCCATGGCTTTAACATCAAAATGTGTTTATCATTCCAGTCCCAATGAAAATCACATAGGATCTTCTTCCTATCCATTTCTTTTTCAAAAACAACAATAAAGAAACCTTTGGACATTGGATAGATCTGAACATACCCATTCAAAAGAGGCTTCCAAAAATTTGAAATCCACTGGTGAAGGTCATTCAATCCTAGTCAGAACCCCTTGAACCTCCCAATTAGCTCCAACCCAGAAAAAACCTTTTCATTACTGATGACTTCTTACTCCAGCTCCCCAGCTAAATCCATAGTGATTGATTTCGAGACTGGATGAAAATCATGAACCCCTCCTTTCGCCTCCCCAGAGCATTTGTTTTGGCTTGAGCTCCTCTCTGATCTGGGCAATATGGGCTCCTTCCTCGCTCCAATCCTTCCCACCCCCACCATATTTTGATGCCCCTACAACTGTTCACTATTCCCTGTGGTCGAGCCTCCCCTGCGTCTCACAACCCTCCTACGTAGATCTCCCTTCTCACCTCCAATATCGCCAATGCCAATGTTGCTAAAAGTTCCTTCTACTTCAATAACACCAAGCTTCCCCTGTGAAGTCTTGGTCTGGCGCATCACCTTTGGCAGAAACTTCACTGCAACCGCACAAAACCTGTCTCATTCACCATGCTCTTCGACATCACAACTATGAGGAGGAACTACATTCGCTTGAGGCACCTTCCCCTGCACGTGCTACCCAGGCCAAACCCTAGTCAGCTCCTCTGAAATTTGACCGTTGGCAGCCATTTTTGTTAGTCCCTCTTAATCATAGTAATAATTTCACCAATTAGCAACTCATTTTTATGCAAGCACCTTTTTCAGATATATTTTTTGAGGGATTTAATGTAAAGTGTAATATATAAAATCTTTTCCCAGTTGTTTTTCCTTGGAAGGATAATTTTGAAAATGTGTAGTAGTGCATCCAATTGTTAATGCATATTACCAAGTAAAGGCTCCTATGTGTTCTTTCAAAATCGTTCACTAAAATAACTCATCAGTTGGATGGTGTCCAAGTACCTAGTTTCTCAGAATCTACCTTCAAACTTAGTTCATTGACATTATATTAGTGTGTCTTGTTGTATTGGTCCATTTGATCTGAGATAAAAAAAATGTGCACACTATCTAGCATATGGGTACAAGCCACTCATATTTTGTGGAGGCTTTTCTTTAGACCATTTTTTTCTTCATCTTTAGGACCCATACAACCTCATGATGAACTTTTATTTAAAGAATATATAATTTCAATGTGATTCATCTGGAATCCTCTTCTTTTGTACCTTCTTTTTCTTCCCCTATAGTTTCATCTTCATCAATCATCCAACTATCATAGTCTTCTTTTGTCCCTATGCCTACCCCTATGGTGGCTAAGGACAAGCACTCATCATTAGGATGGCCTGCTATTCCCCCTAAGGTATGACAATATTTAATGGTGTCCTATGTTCCTCCACCTACCTATATAAAAGAAAGAGGAAAGACACCCTTGCTACACAAATCATCTACCTAGTTTTTTTATACTCATATCATTCCTATTAGAATTGGATATGGCTGCCAAAATCTTGAGACCAAATGGAAAGCACAAAGAAGAGAGAATAATGTGACAAGAATAAAATATATTCTCATCAATATGATAATGGAATGATTGTGATATCATATACAATGAGAGACCCCTTAGTTATATAGCCAAGATGAGAACATAGAAGGGCATAAGATTATGATAAGTGGCATAATCTTATGACATGAGACAACTATGAAAATCTATCATTCCATCTAAAGTGGAAAAGTGATAATGTGATAGTCACCACAAATGGTGGATCACCCATAAAAGGTGGAGAGGTAATCACATGATATGTCCACAAAAAGTGGAAGTGATAAAGTAATAACATGATAAGTCCACCAAAGATGGAAAAACTCCAACTACCTCCTATGTGGTCCCTAAGTAAACTTAACTAAGGTGTAATTATGACATAGGACAAGGTACAACATATTTAATTACACCAACAACCCCCCTTAAGTGCAGCTTAGGGAGAATGTACACAAAATCAAATAATGCAAGATGGGTCCTAGCAACCAGGCCATGTTAGGTACCCATGTACAAATGCAATACAATCTCTCATAAATGGAGAAAAATAGAAAACCCAGTGGGACAAAACTCCTCCCCAAAAGAGAGATGAAATACAAAAATAAATGCTCTCAATGATGAATGAGAAGGTAAAAACCCCATGTGAGGAAAAATACACCCCCATAAGAGAGAAGTAGAAGAGAGACAATGCAGCCCCCCCTCAATGTTGAGTCTCCTACAATGATGGTAGAAGCTTGACATTGAAGGCTGAAGATGATCCAATCTCGCCGAACAACATTCCTCCCCTTAGGAAGAAACAAAACCATGGATGTATGTAGGATGTCAATAATATGGATGATGTGAGATGATGTCTCTGAAGCATGTGCAAATGTCTCCATGTTGATGCCAAAAGCTAACACACTCCAAACAGGCATTTTAGGCCACACTGTTGAAGAGGACAATCCAACATCTAGTAGAGATTAATGTAGAACACGATCCAAAGATAGGGATGTACCCTCTGAAGACAAAGAAGCCTCCTCCAAATGTTGTCCAAAAGTATCCACTCTCACACCAAATTGCAAAGAATGATCATGTAGAGAATGAACAAGAGGGTTAAAGTGTTCCCTCACAACAACTGAAGAAGGATCATCTTCATCAAAGAGAAGATGAATGCTATTGATGATGTCCCCCAAATCTTCAAGATGAGACTCCACAAACAAGTCTGAAATACCTATCAAGAAGTCATCCAAAGTAGCCATATCTAGAAGACTATGTATATCCTATTGCATTGAATCACAAGGAGAAAAAACTATTGGATCACAAGCATCCTCATATGCAATAGTAGATGAAGATGTGATCTCAATTGGAGGAGGAGAAGCAAGAAGAGAAGTCTTTTTGTCAACTGGACATTCAATATATTTATTATACTCAAGCTCCTCTAAAGTATCATCATCATAGGGTATATAATCAACATCATCAAGGGGAATTAAACAATTTGCAGCAAGATCATCTAGGAATGGAGAGATATGATGGTCTCCAAAAATCTCCCAAATCTTGGTCCAAAGTGTGAGTGGGCACTCGATATCTGAGATCTCCACAAGAATATCAACACCAATATATGTTCTAATTAATCCTACAATGTGATCATTATTATTACCCCAAACTGATTGCTTCGAAAGTGTGTCTGGTTCAAGTATGAGTCCATAAAGGTATGGCAAAAGCTTACGCCACCTGAGATGTGTCAGAATACCTTTCTTCCAAGACTCGTAATTATCCTTATTCAACATTACCACATAAGGATGAATAGAAAAACCCATGATACCTCCTCAAATGATCAACACAAATGAATCAATCACAAGATTACCCCCCCCAAGATTCACTCAATCAAAGAACCCCCCAAGCAATATCTGATTTGGCACTTTATATTTAGTGCGTTTACAGTTTCCACTTGCCAAACCAGCGAAGTGGACTTTGATTTTGGTACATGTAAATTGTCAAAATAGACCTCAAGCTCAAAGTAAAAAATTTACAGCAAATGAGATAAATCTTATTACACCATTGGAAAGTACACAGAAAATCATGCACTTTCAAAAAAAAATTCACCCAAAAATGTCACCGTAGGAGCAAGATATATGAGCTCCCGAAGTTGGGCTGCAAAATTGAAAATGTCATTTGTGAAGGGGCCAAAATTTTCAAAATTCTTCTTCCGCCAAATTTAGTAGAGATGTCACCAAATTTAGCAAAATTCCATATTTCACTAAATATAGGAGGATTGACAAATTATAATTTTATTTTATTTTTAAAATAATAATGAATTTTTTATTTTTTTAAAAAGGTATAGGTGGGGATCCACGTGGCCACACCCCACTCCCCTTTGTAAGGTTGTACGTAGCCCTCTTAATAGAGGCTGCGACCTTTCTAAATGCTGCAAATTTTAATGCCCCACCACGCAACCCTAGAGGAAGTTTCAATTCACTAAACAAGCGTACTAATTTTTTTTTAAAAGAAGTGAATTAAACCCACATGTTCAACTATAATTGACAACATCCCCTAGGGTTACATAACTGAGATTACCTAAATCCCCATTAACATACATCATCTAAATTACATAGAAAGTAAATAACTCAAGTAATAACATTCAACAACATAAAAAGATACGAGATAAAAATGAAGCATTCATTACATAAATCTATTACATACATCTATTACAATCCTCATTCCCAGAATGAGTCAAAATACATAAGTATGATCATTAAAAGGTCCACCTCATAACACAAGAGGGGTAAATCAATATCATTACAATATGAGATACAAAGTACAAGAATTAAAAGTAAGAAATGCGAGATGTCCATCTAGAAGTCTCGCCACCAAGTACTAAAGATCAAGGGGACCCAACAGTTTTGGTGCATGTTCCACCCAACCATGTGGTACCCGTAGGCCCACCCCCCATGCTAGGAGATAGTAACAAAGTAACATGGACGAGAAACGTACTAGCTCAAACCAAAGGCAGATTCATACTGGTACAAGCTGACTCAACCACACATATGCACAATATAAGTCTATCTCTAATCATGGTTACATTGCTTCTAGACATAATATAATCACGTGTGCTAAAGAAACCATACGCACAACATAACACAGTGTTATCCTAGACAGAGTGTCATTGCAAGGTTTGTCATGAGATATCCTCTGGGCATTCTTCATAGGCTTCAGAAATCCTGGTGGCCTCAACCGAATCCTAGCACTCATACTAACTCAAGTGGAATCAACTACCTCTCATAAGGACAAGATAGTGATCTTGCCATTCCAGGCCTTCTCACTCACCCCAAGTCTAAACAAACCCTTGTGTCTGTGAGTGAGGTTAATTTATCTTGGTTAATGTGAACTACATCCTAGTCATCTAAGCACATTATTTTAGTTATCACTTATTAAAAATACTTTTGAAGGTTACCCGGTTTACCTCTTTGGGCTCCGGCCCCTAACAAAAGCCACTCTTCTAATTGGATAACACACTACACAATCTAACTCCAAGGGTTACTCAAGTGTTACAGAATTGACCCAATATACTCTCTCCTATCCTAGGAGGCAACAACATAGAAATCCACTCCAACACAAGGAGGCAAACTAAACACTTGTAACACTACCCAAGGGAAGGTCAAAACAATAATTTAACAAGGGAATGACCCACGTTTCACTGGAAGACTTTACAAACCAAAACTCAACACTCATTCACAAAATAATCATTAAAAGATACATCAATGAACTCATGCTTTGGCAACGAAAAATACTATATTTGGTTATCCTAAAACCATGTTCCTAACTGATGTTTCTTACAGGAAAGTAAAATAATTCCATTCAAGACTTTATATTAACCAATCAATATTTTATTAAATACATAATCTCCACCACTTAATCAAATCATGAGCAATAATAAATTCAACTATAATTAATTTTCTAAGTTGTTGAACGTTCCTATGTTTAACAAGGTATTAAATACACACATTTACAAAGAAAAACACCTCATATTAATATGCACTATTAAAATCAATATTTTTATCTTAATCCAATAAATCAATTTTACAAAGAAAAACTTTAAATAAGATTACATATACAATATATATAATATTAATTACATTCTATATATATATATTAAATATTATATATATTCATATTTAATATAAAAATACATATAATATATATATTTAATTAAATACTATATATATTAAATAAATCAATTCAAAATAAAAATAAAATTTAAAACGAATTTAAATAAACAAAAATCAAAATAAAAAAATAAAATTTAAAAACGAATTTAAAATAACAAAAAAATTAAAATTAAAAAAACAAAACGCACGGGTTCAGATGGTACCTCGCCCGACGGACGGTACCGCCGGTACCCGCAGACAGTCCGCAGACCTAGTAAAGCCTGCGCCGACAGTACTCTAAGTACAACGGCTGGCAATAGTGAAGGGAGGGGGCCGTAGTCCTCACTGGACAGTGTGTCCCCCCATGCGGTGGGCGCACTGCCCACTGGTAACAAAAGCAAAACAGTGGGGGGCCGAACACCCCCCACACATAATATTTTTTTTTTCAAATAAAAATTTTCCAAAAAAAACCAACGTACGAAATTCGTACTTTCGTCGTACCGGCGACAAAACATAAATTACAACACAATAAAATAAAAATCTATATATATGTAAATATAGATTATATGTATCATATTTAAAATATGATATATGTAATGTATATTTACATACATATATTTTTTTTTTCCAGAATTACATTTACTGGTGAAATCTAAGAAATAAATTTAAACTAGTAATAAAATTTACAACAAAAGGCATCTCATGCTCAAGAGATTTATAAACTGAATACCAAAATAAGCCATCCTTCCATGTTTTCAAATAATATAGACAAAGGAAAGGTAATACATTGATTTTGAATTTTTTCAACAAATTTTCTAAAAGGGTTTGCATTTTGAAAAAAACAAATATGAATACCAAAATGTTGAAGTTTAACCTAGGGTTTCAAGAAAAATCACCCATTTGCTATTTCTTATCATTTAGAAAATAGATTAAACTAGGAACAATAAAACAAGAAATAAAAGAAAACTTGGTTATTTGCAGCCACAGGAAATAGCCAAAATTCTTGATGCAGAGTTTCCTTTGAGCTCCTCACAATTCCTTTTCAACAATGCAAAGAATTTCTAGCAAGCTTTGATCCAATAGCTCCACCTTCTTCACAAAATTTTCTCTCCTTTCAATTTAATTCTCCAAACAGAAAATAATTCCAAAACTTTCATGTGCAACTCTCTCCAAAAATCCCATACCTGTGAAAAAAAGAAGGAAGAAGAATCCCCAAATTTTTCTGCCCTAATCTTATAAAACATCATTTCCTCAAAATTCCAAAATAACCTAATGCAACCCTAATTCACATTCAATACAAGAAATTGAATTTAAAAGTTAATTTCATTTCCCCTCTTTGGAAGGCCCTAATTTTGACTTTAAAGTAAAATTTCAATTTCTCATAATTCCCTTTTTTGATTTAATTTAATTTAACAATCAATTATACTTACATAATTATTATTAAATTATTTAAATAACTAAATCCAATCCATTGAGATTTAAATTTAATAAATTAAATAATTTAACTTTAATTAACTTACCTACAATTATTTAATAATTAAATTTAATCCCTTGAGATTTAAATTTAATAAATTAAATAATTTAACTTTAATTTCATTAATCATTTTTTAAATAATTAATAAGCATAACATTAATATAATATAAAAATAAACATTTCTTCCAACCGATGCAATTTTTTTAAAAGAACTATTTAATAAGACAACACTTTTCAAAACATTATTTAACATCAAATAAGATACAACATGACTCAATACTTAGAACTGACGACACACTAAGGCTAGGGTGTAGACCTGACACATGTTGCCAAGTTACTATCTCCCATTCAACTTAACCGTTGGATCAACACACTCAAACCTATGAAACCAGGTGGAGTCGATGTCATGTACCTGCAACCTAAAATCAAGTAAACAACATAATATATCCAGCATATAATTCACACCGTGAAGAAGAAATCTCATATTCGTAGGGTGCTCGCAAGCGAGTGATGCGAACCCGTCTTCTTCACCAATACACTCATCAAAGACTGACACTAACGTCATAAACAATATTCACATAAATAATCACATGATAATTCTACTGACATCATTAATTCATCAAAGCATGTGAAATAAAATCAGATAATCACATCACACAATAATAGTTGTCGCTCAAGAGTAGCGATCAAAACATCATAATAAAAATGTGTCCAGTGTCAAAGTAGCTACAATCCAAGCAAAGCATAGAACAACATGAAATGAGAAGCAAAACGGAGGGGTATTACAAATATACTTGATTTGACCGCCAGAATCTTTAAAACTTTCCGCTGGTTTTTTTGAAGTCATCGGCTAGCACTTGAGTTCTGTCAATTTAATTTTGAATAGACCGTCGAATGAATTTGTTGCTACCGGGTTCTTTTGTGTGGTATTGCCGGACTATACTGTGGCGTGGCCCACATGGTACAATGACACGTACAAGGTACTCAGAGTCCGCAGAGTACAACACTTTTGATTATTTTAATTTAAATTTTTCAAAAGAACTTTTGCAGAATATTGATCAAATTTATTTATTTTTTCAAAAAATAATTTCAAGAAAAAACAATGTGATTTAAATAATATTTTTTCTCTGCAAAAATTGTACCAGTGTAATGATGACGACCTAGGGGTCATACAGCTCTCTGAGCAAAAAACATTTTGCTTCACTGGACAATTGCTCCGATTTGGATGAATTGGCAGTTGATCTTAGGGGTTTTTGCCCTTCTAGACACGATGGCAGGATCTGATTTGACCCAAAATGCTCCAAAAATGCAACTACCTTTTAGATCTGGCAACCACTCCTCAGCTTCAAACCTTCATAGATTTGGCCTCATATGTCCGATTTGGACAAAATAAAAGGAAAAATTGACTTTCTCCAACCTTTCAAACACAATGATGAGCTTAGATTTGCACCATCAAGCTCTGATATAAACCTGCAATAAAGAGCCAAAAATGGAACCTCCCCAAATCTGGTATCTGTCTTCAAAAAAAGACTCTACAATGACACCTAACCTGGCTCTAATACCATGTTAGAATTGGCTATGGCTGCCAAGATCTTGAGACCAAATGGAAAGCACAAAGAAGAGAGAATAATGTGACAAGAATAAACTATATTCTCATCAATATGATAATGGAATGATTGTGATATCATATACAATTAGAGACCCCTTGGTTATATAGCCAAGATGAGAACATAGAAGGACATAAGATTATGATAAGTGTCGTAATCTTATGACATAAGACAACTATGAAAAGCTATCATTCCACCTAAAGTGGAAAAGTGATAATGTGATAATCACCACAAATGGTGGATCATGCACAAAAGGTGGAGAGGTAATCACATGATATGTCCACGAAAGCTGGAAGTGATAAAGTAATAACATGATAAGTCCACCAAAGATGGAAAAACTTCAACTACCTCCTATGTGGTCCCTAAGTAAACTTAACTAAAGTGTAATAATGACATAGGACAAGGTACAACATATTTAATTACACCAACAATTCCTATACTTACTCCTTTAGTTTCAAATAGAAACCAAATTATAGGATGGGAAAAATCTTGTGCATTAGTAGCACCTCACCCTCTAGTGGTGTCTCTCGTTCCTCTACCTAGCTCCATGGTAGAAAGAGGAAAGGTACCAACAATGTAGGTTCCATCGCATGTACTTTAATAATCTCTCTTCTTGTTCAAATGGTCCCTCTTCCTATTTAATACATAAGGGTAGTCCCGCAACTAGAGCAAAGAGATCCTCTCCCCTCTCACAACTAAATATAAATATTGTCAATGCTAGAACTAGCTTGCACATGAGCATAAGTGCCAATAGTGTACCATAGTTAAACAGAGATGCTTTATGGAGATGACCACTACTAAGTGTCCTCCTCCAATGTGGCCACCACTCAATCTCTGCATGTCTATATCTCCTCCCTCTCCAACTCATCATCTTGTTTCTACTACCTCATTTGTCCCTCATCAAAAATTGGACAAACCACACCACAAAAGGGTTCATGTTATCTTGGATCCATTGATGGATTTTCCTCTCATTCTTGAAAAATTTAAGTGTATTTTTCAGTGTCATGTTTACTTCTCTTGTGCCATTCCAACACACCTACCATCAATTCTTCCATAACTTTCTTTGTCCCACCATCATATATATTGATATCCCCACTTGCCTCTAAAAATAAAAGTCAAATACTATCCCACTCCACCATATGATAAACAAAAGATTAATCCACCTTATTTGCACCATCTATAGACCATCCTACATCTATTCTTCTCACAAAGGAAGTTCCAACTTCTACTACTCCCATCATTGCTCTTGTTGAGGAAGTAAGTGATATTATTCTTATTACCTATCTTTGTAGTAATTCTCTTTCTTCCTCTCCTAAGGAGTACCTATTTGAATCCTTCAAAGGTATTCCAAGATTAAGCTGAAATTTGAGCACGCTCTCCCCTAATTTTTTTGAAAACTAATCAAAAATCATTTTTTCCATTACATGTAGAATGGAGTCTAGATTATAAAAAATTAATTTGTTTCAAAATTTGATGAACGAGTAAAATCCTATACCCAAACTAGCACATGTTGGTTTTTGACAAAAGTTGGAGGCACTAACAATAGAATTTATAGATGAAAACCTTAACATAATCAAAATGCTAAAAAATTATATGGCTATATAGGTATGAGGGAGCCTAACATCATCATGTTTTTTTTATAAACTTGCATTGAAAGATGTGAAAACCTGATGAATAGCATGGTCAAAAATATACAAAATTTTGTTACCCTTTCATAAAATTGCATCCTTGGCATGAAATGGTCATCCAACTCTTTGGGTTGGATGCCTAAGGAAAAATCCAACCCTTTGGGTTGGTATTTCCCAATGCGATCAATTTGGCACTCATCAAATGAAAGTACATCATTTGGCGAATGTCAAATTTGATGAGCACCAAATTTGACAAGCACCAAATTTGATGAGCACAAAATTTGACAAGCGCCAAATTTGATGAGCACAAAATTTGATGAGCGCCAAATTTGATGAGCGCCAAATTTGATGAGCTACGAGTGTAAAATCTTACGAGCACCAAATTTTACGAGGGCCAAATTTAGCGCTCACCAAATGTGAAGCATGAGTTTTCGAAATGCATTTTTTTGAACTCTTGCTTTTTTCTTTGTCTTTCTTTGCTAGGGAACCTATATACATTAAATAAACAAGTATAAACTTTGACATTTACATATGAACATTTACTTTCTTATACTTTAAGTTGTATTTCATGTATATAGTTTTGGGATGTTTGAGAGTGGTTTTGGATCTCTTGGAGTTATAATGTAAATTCTAGTTTTTAGAAAATATAATTTTTAGACAGTCAAATCTCAATAATCAGGTAAAATTTCAATAATCAACAAGTTGTATCATCTCTCTTTGTCTATCTATCTCACTCATTTTCATCTCTTATTCTCTAGATCTCTCTCTCACTATCTTCATCCCTTTATCTGACTCTCTCTCTCTTGAGCTCAAGAACTACCTCTCTACATGTTCATCTCTCTCTCCCTCCTTCCCACTCTAATCAAGCTCGCTCTCTCTCTCTCTCTCTCTTCCTTCCACCCACCTTCACTCTCTACTTCTCACTAACCTATCCCTCTATACCTCTTTCTCTCTCCCTACCTCCATCCCTCCTTCCCTCTCTCAATCTCTCTACCTTCCTCCTTACCTCTCTACTTCTCTCTCTATCACATATATCTATCACCTCTCTCTCACTTCTCCCTCCCTCTCTCTCTACTCTTTCTGTGTATTTATAATATCACTAAATTGCACCTAGGGGAAATTCCATATTTTTGCATCTTTTCCTAGCATTTATGACACCTTAGAGCATTAATGACAAAACTATCATGAGTCGGAGTTTTTTTATTCTAACCCTATGTGGACTTGTGGCAAAGCAACATAAAGCCTAATGACACGTTTCTTGAGAATCTAGGCTTTGGACACCTGTGTGGCACACAGACGTCTGTGCGGCATGCTAGCATCCTGGTGGTTTTTTGAGTTTGAAACAGGAAATCTAGAATCCTAACTCCTTTGACATGTGTCCTAGCAGTTGGATTTTGAATGTAGCGACTCTTTTTCATCCTTGCATGCATCAAAAACCCCTTCTTTGTTCTCATTTGGGGTTGGAAGTTATTCATACAAGCTCTCTTACTACTTGCTCCAATCTTGGGTTCTCTTCATCCTTGATAGCAACACTCTCACAAGTGAAGCCATGTCGGACTAAGGTCCCTCTAGCAACTATAGCTCTCAAGCAAGCACTTAGCGGTGCATCCACATGCTCTGGAGAGGGTCTTTACCCATGGGTAATGCTCTCTCTCATTCTCACTCTTTCCTGCTTGTTCATTTACTACTTTGTGGTGTGGGTTCTACTCCTGAGCAGGTTTTTTTTTCACAACACAATTTGTTTACTTTGCACTCCTTTCCAAACTTAGTTGTTTGTGGAGGTGGGAACACCAAAGTGGGGGTCTGACTGAGGCAAACCCCTATACAACCCCAACCTTTTCCCCTCGATATTTTGTGTGTAGGTTGTGGAGTAGAGCTTGGAGTAAAGATCCAAATGCTCAGTAAAAGGTTAACTTTCTCAAAGTCCCTTTCTATTTATTTTAGAATCTAGCTTCCTATTTGGTTATTTGATCCAGTATGCCTTTGACCCGAGTTTGGAGGTGAAACTTAATTATGTCTGCTTGAGCTCCTAAGCTCCCTGTATCTTAGGATGCCAAAACACCTTTTAGATGATAGGACATCATGCTGGCATCCTTAAACCATGTTGTTGTTCTTTGGCTGAGAGCTCCTTCATCAAAGGTAGAGATCTTGGGGTTTCACCCTCTCAAGGTCTAGAGTGATTTTGGCATACTTCTAGATAGTTTTATTAACTTGCTCATGTTGAGGTATATAAGACTAGTTCATTCCCTGGTGATCTCTTAAGAATAAAGAGATATGTGTGTAGTGAATCCCTCTTATATCACATTTTGGTGAACCCGATGTGAACACGTCAGATCTATTTTTGCAATGTTGCATGTTTATGATAATCCATTTTCTAAAAAAGATTTCGATATGTTGGAGGATGATCTAGATGATTTCTTTGAAGTAATCCCACCTATCTGTAAATCTTCTAAACAAACTCTCCCCTCGCATGCTAAGGAGTCAGTAAATGTGGTCATGGTCTTTATGGCTCCTCCAAGCCCTAGGAAACCTGTCACTTACATGACCCCAGTTGAACCATCCGCTAGGGAGAACTATTATGTCTATGGGATTTCATGTTGTAGTGATTCATCAGACTTATATTCAAGGTTCATGAAATCTACTAACTCTACTTATTATAATGTTGTTGGGCATACATACAACACAAGGAGAAATAAGAACTTGGATCAACAACCTTCTATTCCTACATCGCAACCAACTCAAGTTCCTACTTCTTTGCCATCATCTCAACCTAGCCTTCCCCCAACTCCTAAACTCATGATCAAATCACTGGGTGATTATGATCTTGTCGAGCAACTTTGTGTGTAATGCCCCACCACGTAACTCTAAAGGAAGTTGCAATTAACTACTTAAACGCACAATTTTTTTTTAATTTAAAGTACAATTAACATACAAGTTCACTTCCTATTGTCAACAACCTCTAAGGCTACAAGAGTAAGGTTACTTTTAAACCCACACATACAACATAATTACATCCATAGCATTATAACTACATAAGGAATTAAATGCTCATACATTCCATACATGATAAAATACATCATACCAATAAGATATACAATAAGATTCCATTTAACATTAACTTTAACAAATAAGATTACATCTCTCATTCCCTGAATGAGGTTGTACATACAATTTGATAACATAATATACTCATCCACCTCGAATACAATTGAGGGGTAATAATTACAAGAACCAACTTAAATAAAGATAAAGCATGAAATATAACTAGAAACCATGAGCTCTCCAACTAGAAATCTTTCCATCACGAATTGAAGATCAAATGGGCAACTACATAGGGTGCATGTTCCTCCCAACCAAGTGGTACCCGAAGGCCCACCCCTCGTGCTAGGAGATAGTAACAAGATTACATGGCCAAACCTACAACCTCTAAACACAGGCTGACTCATACTGACTCAACCAAATACATGTACCAAACAATCAAAACACTACACACTAAACATGGGTTACATTGCTTCTAGATTTATAACAAATCAAGTATGTTAAAAGAACCATACACATAAAACCACATACCAATCGTTGTCCTAGATAGAGTGTCATCACACAGCTCATCATGAGTTACCCATTGCGGTTCTTCATAGGCCTCAGCTCCCATTAAGGGATATCCTGGAGACCTCAACTGATCTCTGGCCCTCATACTTACTCATGCAGAGTCAAATACATCTCGTAAAGACAAAGTAAATTATCTTTGCCATTCCAGGCCTTCCCACTCGTCCCAAGCCCAAACGAGCACTTGTGTCTATGAGTGAGGTTGCTTATCTTATTTAGAAGGATAGACTACCCAAACCCCTAAATACATTAATTAAGTTTTCACTTGATTAAACTACCTCTGAAGGTTACACAGTCTTACCTCTTTGGGCACTAGCCCCTAATGGAAGCCACTCTTCTACTTGACAACACACAAAACATCCAGCCACCAAGGGTACCATAGTGCACACAAAACTAGATTAAAAAAACCACTCCAATACTAGGAGGCAACATACGACTAATCCACTCCAACATTGGAGGCACAAATCCCCATTCGTGGAAACCGGGTAAAACACTGAAATGACTCCATGCACTACCCAAGGGAAGTAAAAATAGTTGGCATCACAATACGACAACCCCCATCCTCTAAGGATCTTTCTAGAAGACTTACAAATTATAGACTCACTTATCCCATTTCCCAAAATGTACTGAAAGAAATCAGATATAAAGGCAATCAAGACAATAAATAAGTCTAACCTCTGGATTTCCTAAATCCATTCTCAATCAATAGAAAACATTCAAATAATTTATCCAATTTCACTAATTAAATAAAAACCCTTAAACATATAGAGAAGAAAGATTAATCCACCTAATACTTCTATTTCCTCAATTTCGATAAATAAAATATCATTTTCCCTATTCAGCTCTATCACTTGAAAAATTACCTTCAATGAACCTATGCTTGCATTATTTAAATATTGAATCTATTCATAAATATAAATCAATCTCCCCTAATAAATTATCCCTTTTCTTAAATCTTTCCATTGCATGCATCTAATTATTTAAATCTAGTAAATATACATTTAAATGTATATATACATACAATATATACGAATCACATATATATCTATATATTTAATTATATATATATAAACCATTATATACACATTAAATATATACTAATATATATTACAAAATAAATACATTATTTTAATCAAATTAAAAAAATTTAATAAATAATTTTCATATATATATATATATATATATATATATATATATATATCAATATTAAATACAAATATTCAATAGAATATGAATTTACATTGAAAAGGGCGGATGGACTAATTACCGTTCGCAGGGTTTTAAAAATAAAGAAAGCACATATATATTGGGCAGGGGGCGGCTGGTTCTACCCAGTCGAACCTCCCCAAATTCTTGGGGCGCGACTGTTAGGAAGAGGGGAGGGCTACAGAGGCCCTTCCTCCACAGCCGTCCCCTTATGGGGGTGGCAATGGAGGAAACGCCTCCCAAGCCCCCCCAATATTAACAAAAGAAGAACTTCAAATAAACTCTCAAACCCTACATTTTTTTTTACATTGGAATTTTTAGCGAATTTAATATTCCCATTTTGTCGTATGACGAATATACTCACCACAAAAAATTGACAACTCTTTACACAATATATATATATATATATATATATATATATATATTTATATATATGTATGTATATATATTCTCAACAATATATATATATTAAAATAAAACTAAATATTTAAATACTAAAATAGGGAAAACATTTTCCAGAAATAAATTCTATAGTAAAATTTTACAATTACAAGAAAAACCAAATTCCACAGAGGATTTCTACAATAATTTTTTTTCCAACAAAATAACAAAGGATTCTTTCTTGCTTTCTCAAATCTAAGCACAGAGGAAATGAATTTTGAAAATTTTTAATAATAGAATTCCTACAGTTTAAAAACACAAAGAAATTTTTCTCGAGAAAAGACAAGCTAGAGGAGAATTATAATTTCTTTCAAAGGAATGTAATTTCCAGATTACTAAATATTTCTCCTAGGTCTCACTAATTTTCTCTAAATTACCAAACAGACACTAACTAAGGTTTTCCCACAATTAATTTCAACTATAGAAGAAACTTACAGAAGAAATAGGCTCTTACAAAGGAATTAAACTACAGAGCATTTTTACTATGGAAATACATCTTTTTCACACAGACAATCTTTTTCTACAAAGAATTGGATTATAGAACCCTTTCCATTAAAACTTAACAAAACAAGAATAAAGGAAAGAACCTATAACCAATGCTTCTTGAGTATTTGAATCTGGTGTAGAGCCTCCTCCAAAGCTTCAAGCAAAGATTTCAGATAGCCATGACTTCCTCCAAGCAATTTGATTTCTTGAGCACAAGAATAACTCCAACACAACAATAATTTTTCCAGACAAATTCTAAGGATGCAAAAATATCAAACAAATTTCTACAGCCAAAATCTTTTTTCAAAATCTCCACAACAAAAAAATATTTCTTCTCCAAATTTCCAACATGCAAAATATCTCATGCCTTTCCGTGAAGAAGCTTTCCGCTTCCTCACCCAAAGCCAAGATAACTCTCGGGAATTAATTTCCCCAACATTTTCAAACACTTGCTGGCAATTTCCAAAATATCTTTCAACAACCCTGTTGGAATAAAATCTTTTAATGAATCAAAATTAAATATTTTAATAATTAAAACATTTCCCATTGAATTATAAGCAATTTAATTAATTTAATTAATCAATAAATCAAATAATCCAAAGATTAATCTTTTTATTATTTAAATTAAATTTATTTATTTATTAATTCTAAAATCTCAAAATTTAAAATAAGCATAATCAATTAATCAACTTTTAATAATGAAATTCACTCATTCCTCTTTTAAAGAATTTTACCAAAATAATATAAAGCAATAATAAACACAATTAAACAAGCACAACTGACTAAACCCGACAACACATTGAGACTAGGGTGTAGACCTGACACACGTAACCTAGCTACTATCTCCCAATCAACTTTACCGTTGGGTGGTGGACATGCTCAAACTTGTGAAGCTAGGTGGAGTCGATGTCCTGTACTTGCAAAACTGTAAACGAGGCATCAAAAGCACATGTATATAAACAACATAGTAAAACACACCATAAAGAGGAAGTCACAGAATTGTAGGGCACTCACAAGCGAGTGATCCGATTTCCCTTCACTAATATACTGATCACAAACTGACAGTTCTATCATAAATAAATTACTCATGTGCAATAATCATGTTATAACAAACCATCAATACACTAAACAAAGCATGTCAAATAAAACATCAAAGAAGGTACATAACACCACCACAAATAGTCCACATCACTCTATAAATAACGATCAAATACAAACAACATGATAAAGTATATGAAAGTATATGAATAATTGGAAAAACCAAAACGTAGCAAAGGACACTATCTGAGCAAGGAGCAAAATGGAGGGGTATTACATTGTGTTACTTTGGCTAATATTTCACTTTGGGACTTGCTTCAGACCACTCTGGTTTATCAAGAGATGCTGGAA
Organism: Sequoiadendron giganteum; assembly: GCA_007115665.2. NCBI lineage: Eukaryota > Viridiplantae > Streptophyta > Pinopsida > Cupressales > Cupressaceae > Sequoiadendron > Sequoiadendron giganteum. The sequence continues at coordinate 344,249,397 of CM021102.1, read as the reverse complement.
GAATCCTTACAAAAGATTCTCTTGCCTGCCTCTACTAGGCCTACAGATGTTAATGCATTATTGGCACATATTTGAACAGATTTACTGAATATTATGTTCCACCCGCAAGAACTCCCACCTCTGAATGTGCAAAAGCAAGCGGATCTCTTGATGATTATAATTAATGTTAATAATATTGGTATTAGGCATACTCTCATTGACACTAGTTCAACTCTCAACGTTTGTGGTATGGACCTATTACCTAAAATTAAACTTGATTCATCTTATTTAGTAGCCTCTTCCTTGTATATTCATTGGTTCTATAATGCTGGCTGCCAAGCTCTAGGTACGATAATACTACCTTTGTAGCTAGGCCCCATTACCTTTCCTACATTGGTTTATGTGATGCCTAGCCCATTACCATATAATCCCCTCTTAGGGAGACCCTAGATTCATGCTATGGATGTTGTGACTTCTACTTTACATCATTCTTTGAAGTTTGTCACTAATAATTAGGTGGTTATGGTTAAAGAAAATCCAAAAGCTATTCACCTTTGTGAGCTAGCAGTTGTCGGTTGTGCTTCAGTTGTATCCACTCTCAAGAATTATATTCCATCCTTAACTGTTGATGCTATGGCATGTTCTTCATCGATACCCTCTATGGAAGTCATTCCTAGATCGAGTATCGACAAAAATGAACCACCTAAAGCAGAAGATCGTAAGTGTTTTCCGTTTTCCCCTTCACCCTCTCAATCAAATTCTTTCCTTGGTGTTGATTGGGGTTCCTTGAATTTCTTTGAGTTCTTCATCGTGAAATACAAGTCAGACCCCTTTGGTATAGAATTTTGAGGTACTACTGATGAAAAGATGGGGGACACTCCCATTCGGGAAGAGAAGTCTGACCCTGTTCAGGTGACCACTCCTTCCTCTACTTAGGAGAGTAACCCCACTCCTGTGAAGGAGGTTAATGTTTATGAACCAAGTAAAGAATGTGGGAATTCTCTCATAGAGACTTTCGACATCCATTGGTGGAAGGAAACACTCTACGTAGAGCCACCACCTCTTGAAATTCTACAAACTCGTTATGGGTTTGGGTATGAACTCACCTCTCGATATGGCTATAGGAAAAAAGGCTTAGGGTGTATCAAGCAAGGAATTCAAGTCCCTATTCATTTTAAGCCATGACAATGCTATCTGGGCTTGGGATGCTCTGTTGAATAGTCTAAACAAAAACCTTGGTGGAGTGATAACATGATCTTGGCCAAGCCATTAAGCTTGGTTCATCCTGAGTTCATCAAAGGAAAGGGGTAAGCCAAGAAAGTCCCTTTAGATGTCTTCTCTTTAGACAAAGCACTAGGGGAATTTCTAGGTGCCTATTCCCCATTGCCTCCTTATCATCACAAGAAATGATTCTCGTATCACTTGCATAAACAAACATACTTTGGGGAATCAATTTTGAGTGTGACGAGGAAGACCTACTATCTAACGTGAGTGATGATGTTCTGATATCCCATCCTGAAGAGCGCAATCCTCTCCTTAAAGGAGATACTATTGAAGTTTGAGTGGATCCTAAATCTTTAGAAAAATTAATCAAGATCGGGAAGTGTCTCTCTTTCGAGGAAGCAGATGAACACTTTGATCTCTTGCATTCTCATCTTGATATCTTCTATTGGATGTATGAGGATATGCCTAGTATTAATGAGTCTGTAGTGGTTCACAATATCATCCTATGTCCCAATGCCAAGCTAGTTAAGTAGAAAATCTAAAAGATTAATCCCAGGGTCGCTTTGATCATCAAGACTAAGATAGAAAAGCTGTTGAAAGCAGGTTTTATCCATCCAATTGACTAATCTCTTTGGATTTTGAATATAGTTGCCATTAGTAAGTCTGATGGCCATATTCACATATCTATTGACTTTCAAGACCTTAATAAGGCTTCTCTTAAAGATGATTTTCCGTTACCTTTTATAGATATGATTGTGGAATCGATTGCAAGCCATGCATTGTTATCTTTTATGGATGGCTTCTTGGGTTACAATCAAATCTGTATTAACCTAGATGATCAATACAAGACAACCTTCACTACCCCTTGGGGTACTTCCTACTATGTGGTCATGCCCTTTGGTTTAAAGAATGCAGGAGCAACTTACCAACAGGTGATGACCCTGATATTTCATGATTGTATTCATAAGATCTTAGAGGACTATGTTAATGAAATCTTGGTGAAATTGATAAATTGTCAAGACCATTTGAAAAACCTTCGTCTTATCTTTGAAAGGCTTCAAATCTACAAGATGAGACTCAATCCCCATAAATATGTCTTTGACATAGATGTTGGCAAGCTTCTAGGATTCATAATCTCTCACCATGGAATTGAGGTTGACACAAATAAGATTAATGCCATAGTTAGCATGCCTCCACCAAGGAATACCATTGAGTTGGAAAGTATACAAGGGAAGATTTAGGTGATTTGTAGATTTATATTTTAATTGGCTGACCGTACCCTCCCTTTCACTCACTTATTGAAAAATGATTTTCGCTTCATATGGGATGAGGAGTATCAAAAATCCTTTGAGTCAATCAAATCTTATATAGCTAATCTTCTTGTATTGATGTCGGCTATGCAAGATAGGAATTTTTTTCTTTACCTTGTTGTGTCACCATACACTTTGGCAGCTTTGTTGGCTCAGTATAATAATGTAGATAAAGAGAGCGGTCTACTACATCAGCCGCGTCCTAGTCAATTATGAAACTTGTTATTCCTCCATGGAGAAGCAGTGCCTCACACTTGTTTTTTCTATGCAGAAGTTAAGGCACTACCTTCTCCATGTTGAAATGCACGTCATAGTAAAACTAGATTTTTTAAAGCATTTGTTCTCTAGCATTGACCTTGCTAAGAGATTGGCGAAGTGGGTTATGTTACTTTCTGAGTTTAATATAAAATTCGCTACCTAGAAATTAATAAAGGGTCAAGTGATTGTTGATCAATTAGTAGACGCTCCCTCATCTTTCTGCTTCCCTAGTTGGATTTGTTCCATGGTGAAAAAAAATTCACAATTAACTACAACCTTGAATGGAAGATGTACTTCAATGGATCGAGGTGGCTGGTTGGTTCTGGAGTAGATGTGGTCTTGATATCCCCCAAAGGTAAACTGGTCCCTCTATCCTTTCAATTATATTTTCCTTGCACCAATAACATCGTTAAGTATGAAGCTCTCATTGCTGGCTTGCATGTCATGATTACACTAAGAGTCAAACATCTCCATATACTAGGTGATTTTGAGCTTATTGTGAATCAGATTATAGGAACCTATCAAGCTAAACAAAGTAAGTTGTCTCTGTATTGAGACCTTGCTTTTTCCTTGATCAATCAATTTTCCTCTTTCACAATAGATAATGTCCCTAGGAGAGAAAATAGACATGTCGATGCCATGGCGAGCACCGCTTCCTTGGTACCTTCAGAAGAGGATACAAAAGAATACCACTTCATAGTTCAAGTCCTATGAACCCTAGCGGTTTTTGATCAACTTGAATCTGAGTCTGTTATGTGTTTTCATGTAGACTTAGGAGAATGGTTCTCTAGTATCTACATTTACTTAAAGACTAGGATCTTTTCTAATGATGTGACGAAAAATGATTGCACTCATATACATAAGCTTTCAACACATTATATCATTTTATCCGATGTTCTCTATTGAAAAGTCTATAATGGCTTGCTTTTCAAATGTCCCACTAAAGTGGAAATACTCCTCACTCTTAAGGAAGCCCATTCAGGCTCTAGGGGTGGAAATTTTGGTGGTAAGTCCTTGGCAAGAAGACTGATACACATGGGGTACTATTGGAAAATAATGGAACAAGATTCCTTTGATTTTTTCAGAAAGTGCCTTCAATGCCAACAACATAGTCGTCTTATTCATGCTCATGCACAAGAGTTACAAAATCAAACCTATCCTTGGTTGTTCACAAAATGGGGGTTGGATATCATTGGAAAAATATCACCTCCTTCTTCCAAGGGACATATCTTTATTATTACTGCTACAGATTACTTCACAAAATTGGTTGAAGCCATCCCACTCTAATCCACAAATGCTGAAACTATCTACAGTTTTCTCATGAACTACATTATTTCTCATTTTGGACTTCCTGCTATACTTGTTTCTGACAATTGTATGTCATTCAAGAACAAGGAAGTAAAGAAATTCTTGGAGAAATTTCATATCCAACATAAGTTTTCTACAACGTATTATCCACAATCCAATAGTCAAGAAAAAGTGTCTAACAAAACTCTAGAACTCATTCTTCGTAAAAAATTTAATAAGCATGGTAGGGATTGGCATTTTCAATTAACATACACTTTATGGGCCTATCACACGAGTGTTCATATGGTGATGGGAACAATGCCTTACAACCTCGTGTATGGTGTTGAAGCTAACATGCCTTTGGAGTTGGAAATTCTATCCTTACGGGTTTCCCTTAAAGGGTTAATTGATGATGAAACCTATCAAATTAACTACTTGCATCAACTAGAGATGCTCAACAAGTGCCATTTATAGGCCCTCAATCATCTTAAAGCTTATCAATGTTTGTTATCAAGACAATATAATCAGAGTGTGCTTCCTAGAACCTTTAAGCTAGGAGACCTGGTTCTCTGTGAAAACCAATGAAATGTAGATGTGTCGCCTGATTAGAAAGGGAAATTTAGTCCTAACTAGTTAGGCTCTTACATTGTGATCTTTGTGTATGGTTCAAGTGCCTGTGGATTATCGTCTATGGATGGAATTCCTCTAAAATAACTCGTGAATGTGATGCATCTTCGTCGATACTATGCATAGTGATCCAATGTGTCATAGGTATGGTGTTCTCTCTAAGGGGTATTAATACTACATATATTGACATTGTTCATTCAGACATTATGAATTTTTTGTGTGTTTGTGACATGACCACGTGTGCGTGTGCAAAATAAAACATACATACATGTGTCTAACTATGTTATGTATCCATACATCACATTACATCTTTTAAGGAAATTAGATCATCATTGTATTTAATTAACATACAACCAAGTGTGTTTATTAAATCATGATAGCATCTAATGTAAGCATACATCCATACAAGCATATAACATCTATAGCATGAACATACATGAAAGTAAAAAACATACACATAAATAACACCATGATACCGAAATCGATATGTATATATATCCATGTGTGTATCAAATGTCACGTGCATGTATTGGGCTACTACTATAAAAAAATGAGTGGTTGTTGAATATATGTGTATACAAAAGATCTACAAGTATATATGTATGTGTATCTCGCTACAAGAATGATATACAAAATGATGAGCCCCTATCACTATGGTGCATGGATCTTAGAGCCCTTTGGCTCTGGTTGTTGCTTTAGTACCCTCAGGAGGGGTTGCATGGTGGTGATAGAGAGGTATTGATGTGGCCATGATGTAGACATAGCTACCCACATCCCTCTGATCTCTCTGCAATGAGCATATCGTCATTCCTGCCTGAGTCCGCTCCTGCTACAACTATTGAGCATCTATTAGGATCACAACTATTGGATGTATTTCAACGTCATTGATGCGGCTTTGAAGGCCATCACATGCTTGCTTAGTGACATCAAACCTCATCATTGTCATGTCTTGCTCTATAAGCGCCATCCGTAGCTCCTCCGATAGCTAGTTGCGCTATCCCCGAATAGTCATCAGCTTCATAGTCAGCTACACAATCTCTACACCCCACTCCTCGTAGGTGGTCCTCAAGCATGCCACCAACTCAAAAGTGGGGGCATTTCATCCTACAAATACCAATTGGTAGGCCTCAAGAACCACCCCCTAGATTGGCACATCAAGGGCTACCTCTGAAATAAATTGAGCCATCAGCCCAATCCATCCCTATGCATCCTCTACAATCACAAAGAATGAAAGAGAGATTAGTATCACATGACATGTACATAAATATCATAAACAAAAAACATCAAAAGCATGGAAACATAAACAATGTACTATGTATACCTAGATCCCCTGGCTATCATGTGGGATCAGTGTGAGGGTCAGTGCTGGAGAACATGCCATCAACATCGACAACCACTCTCAGTGACACTAAGGTCATTTTTGCTGGAATAGTAGGATCTAGTGGTGCTAAAGAGATAGGGGTAGCCATAGGGGGGTCTGGTCTCCTCCGCCACCTTGGTCTCAATGGTGTCGCCTCCTCCTCATATGCCCTCTCCTCCTCCATAATATCATGTTGGTGTCCTCTCCATCTATCCTATAGAGGCTGGGGAGGAAAATACTCTTGTGGACCAGGGTCCCCTCTTGGGGCACCCTCACCAAACACAAGAGTAGGACAGTGCCTCTCCCACCACCATGAAAAATAATAGCTACGCCAAGATTATCTGTCGTGACTCGCTACTATGGCCAATAGATCCTGATCAGGCTCATCATCATTCGAGGGGACAATATCAGTGATGGTAGGGTAAGGCTAATCCCCAACCCTCACTGGACTCTTGTACACCCTAGTATAGGTGGGAACATTTGGTGGAATCATTTGGGGATGGCCATGCTACCACATGACCCGAATCTAGTAGTATGGTACTATGATATAATCGCAAGGACCTATCAAAAAATGGTCTTGTTGTAGGTTCCTCAGATACCTATTGTTGTTCGCCCATCAAAAAAATTGGTAGGGTCTCCACCAAACTTCATCTACAATAATAGTGTAAAACTATAGCCGCTAAAACTATAGATCGCCGAATCTCCATTGGCCTATCATATCATACCAATGGGCGATGGGAATATGATACAACTGTCGCTAGGGAAAATTGACTGGTTGGGTGCACATGATGCAGGCAAAAGCCCACACCTGCAAAAGTGTGCATGCAATAAGGCTAGGGTACTCATAGTGAACATACCGACCTAACTCTTGGTAGAGGTGCACTAACATATTGTACCCCCAGGAAAAAACTGTGTGATGCTCAACCATCTCTCGGATAGTATGGACGAGGCCCTCATATAGGTGCGAGCCTCACCCATCTATTGTAATCTGAAATGCCATGGTCACAACCATAACCCGACATAGCAATGGCATAGTGGTCCTCGCCTGGTCATACTAGTGCATATATATGTGGCCTGTGTCATCACCATCGTTCGTCCTCCTTGAGCAATAGAGGATGCCCTCACTCTACTCCTGCACCAATTAGGTATCATCTAGGGCCACCTGTTGTGCGTGGATGGGTAATCCTAGGATCCGATAGATATCCTCAAGCATGATGGTCATCTCCTCACAAGGAAACTAGAAAGATGAAGTAGTGTTGTCACACTGCTCCATCATGGTTGTGAGCATCCTCTTGTGGTATCTCATCTCGAGCATGGTGAATTCATTCCAGAGACCCACCTGCTCAAGGTGTGTGACCTCATCCTCTATTAGATGGGCCCTTTGCTCATCAATGAGTAGGTATGGTCGCCCTCTTGGATGCTCCCAAATCATTGGGTATTCTTGCAAAAAGTGAAATTTTTTAAGTCATACGATCAAATTTCATTATAAAAACAAGAAAAAATTACTTAAGACGTATGTACATCGTGTAGACATCTACGTGTTGTGCATGTGTCCCAAACCGCCATAGTCGTTCGAAGACACCAATGTGTCCTCAAGAGGATAGCGCAAACTCGGGACCTCGACACAAACTATGGACGATAGCACATTTTTTAGATGTGAGCATAGAAAAAGGATGCTTGCACACCTCACCAACTAGAAAAATGCTAAAAATAAGCCAAATTCCACAATAAACGAGACTTAGAGGCCTACCTGGTCCACCTCATGACCCTCATCGATGTGCTTGTGCAATTTCTCCAACCTTGGCGCCTCATACTTTCTCCTACTAAGCATTTTGCTGACTTTTCTCTCACAAAAGTCAACAATTTTCTCACAGTGAATAGTGAAAATGACCCTTGTAGGGGCCCACCTAGGTATATAGGCCCCTTGGCGCCCATTTTTACTAGAGATTGTGGCTCCACAGTTTCTCCTAAGTTTACCCCACCCTACTAGGGGAAAACTCAGGAGGGGGCATATAGTCACCTCTTGATCATATTTTTCCTCCACATCAACAATGTTTTTCTTGATCATTCTTCTCTCTGTAGTAGCTTCTTCTGATTTTTCGAGGCTGACCCAAAATTTAAGTTTTGCAAGTTAAAGTCTTCAACGATTCTTCACAACTATTTTATCACTATTTATTGATCTTGGATGCTGAGGGCATCTTTGGTACTAGTTAGCTCGACTTCAGTGGCCTTTGTGGTCCCTTTTTCTTGGTACATAGTTTTGTAAAATTCAAAATTCAAGTGAAATTTTTCTTCTCTACTTTAATGAGGCTGATTTTTCCAAAATTGAGCCCACTAAAGTGGGGGAAAAATGTAATGTTGTAGAATTGCATCTAGGAGAAATTCCACATTTTTGCATCTTTTCTTAGCATTTATGACACCTTATAGCATTAATGAAAAAAATCCCATGATTCCAAATTTCACGATTCCAACCCTATGTGGACTTGTGGTAGAGCAATAGAAAGCCTAATGACATGTTTCTCAAAACTATAGGCTTTGGATGCCTATGTGACACATGGACGTCTGTGTGGTGCACTAGCGTCTTGGTAGTTTTTTGAGTTTGAAATAGGGAATCTGGAATCCTGACTCTTTTGACACATGTCCTAACAGCTGGATTTCAGATATAACAGCTGTTTTCCAACCTTACATGCATCAAATACCCCTTATTTTCTCTCATTTGGGTTGGAAGTTATTCATTCAAGCTCTCTTACTACTTGCTTCAGTCTTAGGTTCTCTTCATCCTTGATAGCAACACTCTCACAAGTGAAGCCATGCCAGACTGAGGTCCCTCCAACAACTACAACTCTCAAGAAAGCACCCAGTAGTGCGTCCACATGCTCTGGAGAGGGTCTTGACCTGTGGGTAATTCTCTCTCTCTCACACACTCTTTGCTATCTATTCATTTACTACTTTTTGGTGCAGGTTCTACTCTTGAGTGGGTTTTGCTTTCACCACACGCTTTGTTTACTTTGTTTGCACTCCTTTCAAAACTTGGCTGTCCTTATAGGTGGGAACACCAAAGTGGGGTTTTGACTAAGGCAGGCCCATATACAACCCCAACCTTTTCCCCTTGATCTTCTATGTGTAAGTTGTGGAGTGGAGCTTGGAGCAAAGATCTGAACACCCAATTAAAGGTAAACTTTATCCAAGTCCCTTTGTGTTTATTCTAGAATCTAGCTTCTTTTTTGGTCATTTGATCTAGTACGCCTTTGACCCAAGTTTGGAGGTGAAACTTGATTTTGTCCACTTGAGCTCCTAGCTCCCTACAGCTTAGGATTCCAACACACCTTTTAGATGATAGCATTTCATGTTGGCATCCTTAAACCATGTTGTTGTCCTTTGGTTGAGATCTCCTTCATCAGAGGAAGAGATCTTGAAGTTTCACCCTCTTGGGGTCTGGAGTTATTTTTGCGTATTTCTCTACAATTTTATTAACTTGCTCATGTTGACATGCATAAGGGTAGTTCATTCCCTGGTGATCTCTTGAGAATAAAGAGACCTATGTGTAGCAAATCCCTCTTATATCACACTATCTAACCTCTCTCTCCCTACCTATCCCTCCCTCCTCTGTTTCTCCCTCCCTCCCTACCCCTTCCTCCCTCTCTCCTTCCCTCTATACTTCTCTTTATCTCCCCTCCCTCTCTATACCTATCTCTCTTCATTTCCCTCTCACCTCTCTCTCTCTCCATACCTACCTCTCTCACCATATCTCTTTCCCTCTCTACTTCTCTCTACCTACCTATCCTTCTATACCTCTTTCTCTCTCCCTCCCTCCTTCCCTCTCTCAATCTCTCTGCATTATTCCCTCTCAACTTCTCTTTCTATCACATCTCTCTCTCTCTCTCCCCTCTTTCTATCTCTCCTTTCCCTCTCTCTACCTACTTCTCTCTCTCCTATTTATCTCAACTATACTATTTGCCTATCCCTCCCTCTCCTATCTCTTGTAAACCTTATCTCTCTCCCCTTCCCTCTCTACTATATTTCTCTCTATCTCACCACTCTCCTTGCTGAACCCTATCTCTCTCCCCTTCCCTCTCAAATGATAAAAGCAATTTAAAAACTTAACTCACTTGATCATTCAAAGAGACCCATTGAAAAAAATTCAAAAACTATAGATATTGTATGTTGAGGGAGTCACAAAGATATGCAAATCAGAAATAACACTTGAACAAAGATGATCAATCAAGCACAATATGACACACCACCAGGAGGAGACACAACACAAATTTTATGAGAGGAAAACCCTAAAGGGTGAAAACCACTCTGAAAATATGTTTAATTAAGCCTCACTGGTTACATATTGCATGACTCATTGGTAATACAACAAGTCTCACTGGCTAGACTCTATGCCTCACTAGAAAAGCCTTGCTGAATACTTAATTTTCCTCACTGGCTACTCAATCTTCCTCACTAGCTTCTCAATCTAGCTCATTGGCAAAGCCTCACTAGCTACTCAATCTTCCTCATTGGCTTCTCAATCTGCCTCACTGGTAATATTCAAAAGAGAATGAATAATAACTAGAGGGTTACTTTGTTTCAATACAAACCATTGCTTTATGTTTTCATTAGTAAAAATCCATCTCTCTTATTCTCCCATATCATAGCATTGTAACAAAACATTACTATTTTGAAAACTGCATTCACTTCACAAAATATCACTCACCATGAAAGGAAAGAACTCAGTTGTCAAATCAACCAAGAATACTAATCTTTGCAACTATCATTACTATCTCACACTTCTTCCTCTATGAATTTCTGCTTATCTCAACAAGAAAAAACAAAACTTAAAAACTTAGACTGTAATATTCATTGAATGTGCAAATAGATAACTCACAATGACACTTACAAAATCATTTCTTTTGTTCACAATCAATTAATCTCAGATTTCAGTCTCATGAACATTTCTATATTCAAAGCACTATTAGACAAAGGAAAAAACTTTTCTTTCTTCAAAAACAACCTCATACTATTGACTCACTCTAGACCACACTCATCCCTCCTTGCTTAAGAGAATCTCCTTAACTCAATAAATACAAACTCAGTCATGCATCTTGACTATTGATCCTTTTTAAATGTAAACATAGAAAACTATCTCAATCACACTAAACAATGAAGATAGAATATATTTTGTGACTACAATCATACAAATTTTACTATCATTTAAATCTTCCTCACTATACATATCTTTACATAGTTACAGTATCAAGGTCTTCAAAAATATATTGACAGAGCTCACACACTTCATATTAGAAGCTTCTCAATAACCTGTCAAACCCCTTAAATACATCATTGCTACAGTACAGTTACAGAACTATGTGTAACTATTCCAAGTGAACTAGAATTCAAATAGTCGTAAAAGTGAAGCCCTTTAGGAATGACCATTATCAATTTAAAAAATAACCTTTGATCTTTTGATCTCGTCAGTTCATTAATTGAAAAATATCCACTGATCTTGGAATGAGATGTATAAAATAAATCCTTAACCTATACCTGATCAACCATCAAATATAACATAAAGCCAACATTACATTGATGGTCTCTATAAGCCATAAACCTTAGGTCTCTTAGGGTTTAGTTTTGGAATTAAGCTTAATGTTTTAGGTTAGAGATTTCAAGAATCAAGAACCCTTAAAATGAGATTGTCACTATGTTACTTCAATCTCTACAAGTCTCTTGAAACAAAAAATGAACAATGGAGATAATGTCAACTTCTTGAAAGATGATAATCTCTAAGTCTCATAAGAATTTCCTTCTACCATGAGATGATCAATAACGACTTTATCCTATAGCAACTCCTGAAGTAACATTCTGAAGGATCAATAAATTTCATGCTTTGTCCTCTGAAACAACTTTGTGATATGTGAACCATAAATACAGTTGTAGCAACTCTTTGGATGCATTAAACATCAACACCAAGAAGATGTATCAATCACCATAAAAATGAATGACAACCAATCAAATACCTCTGACATATCAATTGTATATACCTCTGAGTGAAAATGTATCTTTGAGATCAGGAATCCAAGTAACCATGAAATGAACCAATATCATGAGCTATTCAACACCATGAGCACCATGTGAAGATGACCAATAGTAAGAGCAGAAACATCATGAGATGAATGATAGACCACTATGAAGATGAAGCCTTAGTTTGAATCAATACCACACACCTTGAAGCAACTTTGTGTTATACTTCTATCACTACCAACACACTCAATGTGCAAACACAACTATTTTTGAAAGATCAAGAACCTTAACTGACTGTTGTTGAAAGAGAAACATCAACTCCAACTTAGAACATCACAAAATATTTGACAAGAGAAACATGAACTTCAACATTTGACATCAATGACAAACATCATGCCAACAAACTCCCCCTTTGTCATTGATGTCAACCAATCATTGCACCTACACCTAGTTGCTCTTCTCCCCCTTTGGTAACAATGACAAATAATCGATGTATATCACTATTAAGGAATATCAACACTAGCAACAAAAAATGATAAAATTTCAAACCAATGTAGAGAAATACCCTTCTAAAACAAAAAAGACACATACTGTAATATATGAGCATTTTCATCATTAACTCATAATAGAACTGTATTTCTTGTATTATCCACACTGTCATTTGGTATAGTATATTGTCTTGAAAAAAATAGAGAACCTTCATGAGATCTACCAAACCAAGTATTGATATCACAGTCATATCACATAAATTATTAAGCAACCAACCAAAATACAAAACAATATCATTGTATTGATCATTATATAAGGAAATCATTCCAAAATGAGAAAACCATTGTCCCAAATCAAAGAACTCACTATCATCAGTTATCCATAAGCTACTATCATCAACAAGAAAATTTTGTACCAAAAAACAAGGAACTACCATATCAACTGTCTAGGCTATAGGAACCAAGCATTCACCAAAAATAGAGGTATTGTGCATTCATTGAACTGTCACCATGATCAAGAAAAATATGATTATTTACACATAGTCAAAAAGCAATTGAAAGCATAACATTGTCAATGTTGTCAAGATATTCGTAACACTAGACCAAGACCTATAACTATGTAGGAAGTTATTCAATGAAAAGAATTGTAAACATTGACTAAAAAACACATAGATGTAGATCACTATATAGTTGCACTGGATTAGTAGTATCAACTATGATTGTACTATCACTAATCATAGAAGAGGGAGAACATTGCAAAAATAAGTCATGTGCATAACAATATCACTATCAAACTAATGTCATGCAGATCACTACAACAAGATGCTTACAAGGCAAACCTTCACTATGCAACACTAGCACTATCCCTATACAATGGCAACAAGATTTTCTCAACACTACCAAACTGAGACTTTGAGTTGCAAATCCTCTATGACTGAGAAAGTAGACATGAAAAGCATTGTACTCAATTGAGAGGAATACTAATATCCAAGAAACATATCACTATCCAAGAGAAACCAAGATCTGTCACTTCAAAATATCACTCAAGGCAACTAATATCTGTCCTATGATTTACAACTATCACATTTAGCTCATAATTCTTGTCATCCTCTACTAAGGACTGAAACTTTACAAATAACTATCATTTATTTTCGTGGTGAATAATGTTTCTATCTTTTGAGTTGAAAGTAATACATTTTGCACAATTTACTTGTTTTTTTCCTTTTATTGCATGATGACTATCTTTTCTTCATAGGTTTTGAAACTTGTAAACTCAAAAAAAACCTCTCCTTTAACATTTTTTTTTCCCTACTTTCCTTAAGAGTGTCATATAACCATTCACTTTTCACTTGCCATAAAAGGCTCCTTGAAGCATTTTTACTCCCCCTATGAAGAAAAAATGATAAAGAAACATTGACTGACACTGTACTATCATTGCTTAAATGTGATTTGTAGATCAACATGTAAGACCATTAAATCAGTCACTCCACTGACCATCAAAGGAAGAAAAATCATTGTACACTACTTTCAAATCACAAAGGAGATCATAATGACAACCAACATCATGTAACAAGGATCACCAACAACCATTATTAAGGAAACCAATAATGTGATGAGTCCCCTAACTAATTATAGTCACTTTACTAATAAAGGAATACATACCTACAACAATACTAATAAGGAAAGTCTTGGAATGATAAGATTTGATAACAAACTGTGTTCAACCACCTTATTTTGCAACAACCAAGTACCTTTTCCACTTTCATATCAATTAATTTTCCTATTAACCTTCCCTAGTACTTGATTTTAGCCTCTCAATTGTTTGATCTCTTCTCTTAATAGCTTTGTAACATGGTGATTGCCTTCTTCTTTGAAGCTCTTTCTCATATGACTGCCATGATTTAAAAAGTTCATCTTTGCTATTACAACTTGTGTTCACACATCCTTTTGGCATTGACTATCATTTCATTGTGAGGACCTTCCTTGATACCTTTCATCATATTGGCACTATAGCCCAAACACTTGGTGTAAATTTAAGTTTTCAAGATCAATGTTGATAGAGCATGGATACCACGGGCACATCATGATCACATATCATTTCCCAAGAGCTACAGATTATCACAAACTTATGAGTAGAAACAAAAACATTATATTTCTTGAAGTTATGCTTAGAGAACTGTCATTACAAAAACCCTTTGATGATCACATTAACCTTTAAACACTGTGCTATCCTTTTGAGTTTATTTCTTCTTTGTTGTCCCTTAACTTATGCATTCAACTTTTATCGTGTTTTACAAACCTTCCCTTACATAGTTACTAGGATTTTGATCAAACGAGTTCTTCATTATAAGACCATTACCACAAGTTCACTATTAAGAAGAATGAATGAACTTCCATTGAATGTCATGATTGAACCTCTACTATTCCACTAACTATCTTTTACATGTGATGACTTAATATGCACTATCACTTTTTTATGACTTAATGTGTATTGTCATGATTACCATATCTCATTGTAGAGACACAACATCTTTGTTTTTGTCTATGGGTTTTGAATAATACATCAATAGTTATCTCCCCCTAACCTCATTCTATTCTTTAAGTAGTTTTGGATGTCTCTTGTGCAATATGCACAAGCTTAGATTCTTCTATCTCTTTCTCTTTTTTTCTTCTCCAAATTTTCATAGTGCTTGTCTTCTTGTGATGGTTAAATGGTTCCATTAAACTACTTCTACAATACTCTGCTTTATGTCCAAACTTATTGAATTTATAGCATATGACCTTGTTACCAACATAAGAAGTAAAAGAATTATATCTTGAGAATCCAAAACCATCATTTTTGACTTGTGTATCACAAGAACTTGCAGTATGACCTAGATGATTGCATTTATAACATAGGATCTTACTTCTTCTATTTGACCATTCAAAAGAGATCTTATTCCATCCAACTTCCTTTTCATTCATCCAACACTCTCTTTCTCTATGACCAAATTCATAATAAGAATAATAATAACGATGAAAGGAATTTTCAAAACTGGACATTTGATGTTGTTCTAAATGAAAAGCTATTTTGAACTTGTTGTTGTTGGATTGTATAGGAGCATTCTCTTTTGTCTTCTTCTTGTCTTCAACCTTAGTAGTAGAAGAATAATAGTTTAGATCTATTTTCTTCCTTGGTGTTTTTTTGACCTCAGAACTCTATCCTTGCTTGGGATTATGAACTCTTGTGTATCCTTCTTCACTATTATTATGATCTACAAGCCTTTTGGGAGTAGTGCTTGATTATCCTTGTTTATATATTGTCTCTTTTGATGAGTTTAAATCCATTGGTGCTTTTATAACATTCTTCTTGGATATTATGACATATTTGTAACTATTTTCTACTTCATATCCTAATCCAAACTTATTTGATAGTGACCTTTGACTTAGAATCATTTTCTCAAATAATTCAATGCTCTGCTCCTTTTGAAGACTCCTCTTCAACTCTTGATTTAAATTTTCTAGTTGTTTTCTTAGAGACATCACTTTAGCCTCTAGCTTCTGAAAATATTCCATTTTGGTTTGCAAGTTTATGCTAGTGACTTCTTCAACTCTTATAGATTCTATCACTTGCAACTTTAGATCCTTAATAAGCTGATTAGATTCTTCACACGTTGCTTTCAATTTTTCTGCTTCTTCAAGAGCTAAAAGTGTTTTATCCTTGGATTCATTTTTCTTCTTGAAGCTACAATTCTAAACTCTAATTCTTCTTGCCAAGTTTCTTAATCTCATCTATAGAAAAAATAAGTTCACCTTCAAGATCAATTTCACATTCATCTTCATCATTCTCTTTGTTCATATTCACTCACAAAGTAGTCTTCATCATTTTCAACATTCTCAACTAAAAAAAAATCTTCTAACCTTGTATCTTCTTCAATTTTTAAGTCATTTTTTATAACTGCTTCTTCATCATCCTTTGTATTTGGTTTAGGTCCAGTGCTTGTTGTTTAACATTTTGTTGAGTATTTCTTTTTCTTTTGTTTCTTTTACATTTTTCCATGATAAGTACTCCACTACTAGGATCTCCCAATTTGATTAAACTTGTGCAAGGAAACTAAGGATCTGATACCACTTGTTGGAGTATAGGACCACTAAGAGGGGGAGTGAATCTGTGGTCAAATGAGAAAACCAATTTCAAAACTTAACTCACTTGATTATTCAAAGAGACCCATTGAAAACACATCAAACACTATAGATATTGTATGTTGAGGGTGTCACAAATATATGAAAATTAGAACATAAAACTTGAACAAAGATGATCAATCAAGCATAATATGACACACCACCAAGAGGAGACATAGCAAAAATTTTATGAGTGGAAACCTTGAAGGATGAAAAATTACTCTGAAAATAAGTTTCATTAAGCCTCACTGGCCAAAACCTCATTTGTTACATATTGCATGCCTCACTGGCAATACAACAAGACTCACTAGATACACTCTATGCCTCATTGACAAAGCCTCTCTAGCTACTCAATCTACCTCATTGTGTTGATGTTATAGTAGTGGGAGAAATCTTTCTCTCAAATTTAAAAATGATGGATAAATAATACCAAGTCAAGTCGGACTTGCTATATATAATAATTTTATGAAGAGTCACCTTGTTTCTTAAAAGAGGTCAACCCAAATGAAGAGTCACCTAGTTTTCTATAAATATAAGGTGATGATCATTCATTTGATCATCAATTTCATTCATCATAATTCACATTCCTAGAATAAGTTCATACTACAACATCATATCATCATCTTGTAGCAGTAGATCATCATTTTGTAGGAGAAGACCGATTTCAAGGAGAAACATATTCATTGTATCAAATTTGGCATTGTGTTGGGCCTGAGTTGTAAGCATATTTCTACTCTTATTCCTTCAATATATAAGATATATATTTGTTGGGCTTTTCTCCCTTGAGTAGGAGGGTTTTCCCAGGGTATCTTGTTGTGTTCATTGTCTTATGTGTTACATTTTTTTGATTTCTTTCATTTCTGATCCTAAATCTAACACATTGGCTACTCAATCTTCCTCACTAGATTCTCAATCTACCTCAATGGAAAAGCCTCACTGAATACTCAATCTTCCTCACTAGATTCTCAATTTGCCTCACTAGCAATCTTCAAAAGAGAATGAATAAAAACCAGAGGGTTGCTTTGTTTCAATACAAACCAATGCTATAGTTCTACATCAGTAAAACTCATCTCTCTTATTCTCCCATATCACATCACAGTAACAAAAAATTTCTGTTCTAAAAACTACATTCACTTCTCAAAATCTCACTCACCATGAAAGGAAAGAACTCAACATTCAAATCAACCAAGAATACTAATCTTTGCAACTATCATTACTATCTCAAACTTCTTCCTCTCTAAAATTCTCCTTATCTCAACAAGTCAATTTTTTTTTACACACTTAGACTATAATCTTCATTGCATGTACAAATAGATGACTCACAATGACACTTACAAAATCATTTCATTTGTTGAAAATCAATCAATATCAAATTTCAATCTCATGAACATTTTTATATTCAGAGCATTGTTAAAAGAAGGCACAAATAGTTCTTTCTTAAAAAACAACCTCCTTCTATTGACTCACTCTAGACCACACTTATCCCTCCTTGCATAAGAGAATATCCTTAACTCAATAAGTACAAGCTTAGTCATACATATTGACTATTGATTCTTTTTAAATGCACACATAGAAAAATATCTCAGTCATACTAAATAGTGAAGAGAGAATACATTTTGTGAGTGCAATCATACAAAATGTACTATGTCATTTAAATCTTCCTCACTATACATTATCTTTACATAGTTATGGTATCAGGGTCTTCAAAAACATACTAATAGAGATCACACGCTTCAGATTAGAACCTTCTCAATAACCCGCCAAACCCCTTAAATCCATCGTTGTTACAATACAATAACACAATTGTGCGTAATTGTTCCAAGTGCACTAGAATTCAAACAACCGTCAAAGTGAAGCCCTTGAAGAATGACCATTATCAATTTAAAAACTAACCTTTGATCTTTTGATCCCACCAATTCATTAATTGAATAATAGCCACTGATCTTGGAATGAGCGGTATAAAATAAATCCTTAACATGTATAGCAACTTAACCTATAATGAAGGGTCGATTCCCATATGTACTTCAGCCCCTTTAGTTGTCACTTAAGTTACTTCAACCTCCTATATGCGATCAACCATCAAATATAACATAAATCTAACATTACATCGACGGTCTCTATAAGACATAAACCCTAGGTCTCGTAGGGTTTAGTGTTGGAATTAAGCTTAATGCTTTAGTTTAGATATTTCAAGAATCAAGAACCCTTAAAATGAGATTTTCACTATGTTACTTCAATCTCTACAAGTCTCTTGAAATAGACAATGAACAATGGAGACAATGCCAACTTCTTGAAAGATGATAATCTCTAAGTCTCATAAGAACTACCTTTTAATGGGTGCAAAACATGTATAATTCCTATGCCCTTTTTGTTCTATTCCATTACCTTTTTTCGCTCTTTCCTAAGTCCTTTTGATATTAATTATTAGGGAAATAAAGAATATTTAATACGTTTTTAAAGAATGAAGGAATGCTTCCAAAATGCCAAAATGTTGAGATAATGACATAATTTGATTGATTTTGTATAGGAATTGATTATGTTGAAGGAACCGGCCATGTGGAAGACAACCCTTGAAGGTCATAGAACATGAGGAATGGAAAAGGATGAGATGAATGTGTTGTGAAACAGCTAGCTTCTATTTTTGTATTACATCTCAAAACTATTTTTAATGTTGTTTTAAGTGTCATGGCCTATGGCTAGACCAAAGACTATTGATATCTGGTTTGTTGGCCATTGGCCATAACAAACCATAAATTATCTTAATTGTAGTTTATAGTATTCAATGTGCTAATCACATCTATATATATCGTATGATTTAGATTGTAGAGGATAGATAGAGAGAAGATAGAGAAAATAAATACATTTTATTTTTGCTACAAATTGGATGAATATAATTGGATGTTCGTGGTATTGAATTAGCGTAATAAACCTCTTTCCACTTTCCTTGTGAACCAAAGGAAGGGCCCCCTCTCGGGATAAATGGTGTGGTTGTTTCATGTTTTGACTAGTTAGAATTTACATTCAGTGTGATTTGATTTATGTTGAATGTAGTTTACAGTGTGAAATGTGTGTGATTTTATTTCCTTTTAAGCTTGGGAAGTTTTAATATTCATCTTATGTAATTGATTTAGTATTGAAATAAATGTGATCAAATTTTTGTTGGATTCAATCATTATCTGAAGTGCAAGAAGTTCATTTGCTTCAACATTTTCCTCTTTGTTCAGTCATAATTACTATTTTTGAAAGACTACTCTATATTCTATCATTGGAACTTCCTATCATACTACAACTTCCTGTCGAATTGCAAATTCCCATCTCATTGCAACTTCTTATCACCTAATTAATTAAGAGTTTTTTGCAATAAATTCAAGTGTGATTATGTAATATGATTCAAGGAGTATTCTTACTAGAT
The DNA here is from genome assembly GCA_007115665.2 of Sequoiadendron giganteum. Taxonomy (NCBI): domain Eukaryota; kingdom Viridiplantae; phylum Streptophyta; class Pinopsida; order Cupressales; family Cupressaceae; genus Sequoiadendron; species Sequoiadendron giganteum. Next base: position 344,229,285 of record CM021102.1, on the reverse strand, counting down.
CATGAGTTGTTTAAAGAATGAAAGTTAGAACAATTTCTAGGAAGTGTGAAAGTTGAATACTTGTTTTTCATAGAGTGAATCTCATATTTTATCAACTTATTGTATTAATCCCTTAGGAAAACAACCCCAATACCTTTCATTAGTTTATGTTCCTTGGATTGACACATAGGAATAAACTGAGGAGAAGTCACACCAATTGGATTCATAGAACTATTTGCTAAGATTGTAAAGAAAAGTTTGTAGTCCACAGTTTTTCCCTACATTTTTGCGTCATTACCAAGGAAAAGGTATTAAATGCCTAAAACCATAGTAGGTTGAGTTAGTACAAGTATGTCAAGAGGAAATCCTACACAACTATCAACCTTGTTAAGGTTAATACTCCTGATTTGTGTTGTTATAAGTCATATAGGTGCATGAATCATAGTAGAGATAGTAGATGGATATTTGATAAAAAGGAGAAGGGAAGTAGTACACAACAAGAAAAATTTTAAAAAATTACAACAATTAGTTGTGCACACATCACCTAAGAAATAATTAGTTGAACTAGATATTGAAAAGTGCATTATGGAGTCTACCATTGTTGAGACCCCTACTAGTACTTGTCCAGAGTTTTTTGAAGATTTGCAAAAGAAGGTTGAAAAGTTATTCCAAGAATCTTATGATTCTAGAGTTGGTCCATCCTTAGGAAACCAAAAGCCATTCAGAATGTACTTCACCCCTTGGGAATTTAATGTCATGGATGATCTCAACAACAATAACAATGAGAGAGCATTGGCCAACAACAACCTTGTCACTTTTGAGTTTCCAATTGCACATCTTGAAGAGGATTCCCCTATGAAAAACATTCCCCATTTTTCTTTGCTTGTTTTTCATGGTCTTTTTGTTGAGCATCCTAATATGTTATTATTTGAGTTTGATGTGTTGTGCCATAGTTATGATTATCAGAGCAATGCAAAGAAGCTCAAGTTATTCCTAGCCACATTGAAAGATGCGGCCTTATGTTAGTTCATGAACCTTAGGAACATCAAAACATGGAATGACATGAAGGAAGTATTTTTGATAAAATACTAGGAGTATTGTAAAATGAAAGAGGTTTGGGACAATATTTTCCATATGACACATAAAGAAGATGAATCCATGGAATATTACCTCGAATGCTTCATGTTCAGCCTATAATGATCATGACAACTAGGGATAGCTCTTGATACTATTAAAATTTTGTTTCTTAGGGGAATAAGAGATGATACTATGGACACATTGAATTTAATAGGTAAAGGTAATGTCTCTAAATTTAAATTTGGTGAAATTTGTGACATTTGCAGGAATTACTCGAGGTCTCAACATTTAGGGATAAGTAAGCTCTCTTCCTGAAGGAATGAAATAGGTATAACAAAGTGTGAAATAGGTAATTTACTTGAAGATCTCAAAAATAATTTATTAAATCATATGGGTAAACAGATAGATACTTTGTATACTCGTAAAAAGCAAGAGGAAGCTAAAAAGGCCTTGGCTATATTTTATCTAACCTGTCATAAGAGAAATAATAGTGAGGATTGTCGTTATAATAGTGAGGATTGTCATTATAATAGGACAAATATTGCATCTTTAGAGGAAGCTAGCAAGAGTTCCATCTTAAGGCCTCTTCCTGTAGATGTACCTAATATTGAATATTCTGAGGAACCTATCTACTACATGGCCCCAAGGTGACCCTTTCCACCTCAAGTAATGCATCATGGGATGATGAATGATTACTTTGCTCCTAGACCTAGCCAATCCAATTCTTTTTCAAATCAACCTAGATGGTACAAGGGTTGGAAACAACCTCAACAATACCCTCAATGGATGTAACAATCTCAATATGATTCATAGTTGTGGCAACATGCATGTAGGCCACAATTTCCACAATCTTCACCTTACCAACAAACATATCCATCACAATCATAATTTCCACATCCTCCCATGATTAACATATATCAACAACCACAACAAATTATTCCACCCATACCATCTTCAGCCACTCACCCAGCCAATCCAACACAACCACCAAAGCCCACACCAATGCTAGCTCAACCAAATCTGAATCCCAACAATAAGGAAACACAACCTATGTATAATAATGAGGTGATAGGTTATCCTTCTTATCCTGTTAATATTGTAGAAATAGATGGAGTCCAATTATGGTCTAGAAGGGATATTTAGGGACCAACCATTACTGACATTAATGAAGAACTGAAAGAGGATCCAGTAAAGGAACCTCCCTTCCTTGATCGATTTCATTTAGAACTAGCACAAAAGGAAGTCTCCCAAACTGAATTTGATTTTTTCAATGAATTACATAATTTTAACATTAAGATTCCTTTGTTGTAGGCCATTAAGGATGTCCTCATGTATACAAAAATAGTTCAAGATTTTATGTACTCAAAATCAGAAGAAGAAGAAAGATCTGAAGACCATCCAAGTCATTGGACAGATAGTAGACCTCATGCTTGGGAACCTAACTATTCCTAAGTATTTAGATCAAGGGAGTCCTATCATCAAGGTGTCTATTGGTAAAGTTATTTTTCCTAATAAACTTGTTGATTTGGGTGTTGCAATTAATGTTATGACAAGTGAAATAAAGGAAAAATTATCACTTAAGGGACTTAGACCTACTCCCACAGCTCTCCAAATGGTAGACTAGTCTTTGGTCAAACCGAAGGGTATGATTGAAGACATAGTCCTTTATATTGATTCATGGGAATAACCAACCGATTTTATGATTTTGAAGCCTAAAATTACGTTGAGGGGATACCCCTAGTTAATCTTGGGATGACCTTGGTATGACCTTGGTTTGCGGCTATAGATGCATTCATCAACTATCTGTTGGGAAACATGGTCATTTCTAATGGAGATCACACAAAAATATTGACTTTATACCCACCAGCACAACCCTTGTTGGAGATGGAAGATCCAATATGGGTTGATAGTGACTTGGATGATTCATTACCAATCTTGACAATTGATCAAGCATTAGATATTGAAAAACCTACTGAAGATAATATTCTTGTTAATTTTCTTTAGAATAGATATGCATCTAATGAATTCTTTGAAAGCATGGTTCTTTATTCAGGTATAAATACTCATTGTCCTTTTGGAATTTTTCCATTGGTAGGTAGCTCACAATATGTTCAACACTTTATTACATTGCATCATTTTCTACCCCATAATTTTTAGTTTAGTCCATTTTTATTCTCTAAAAATTCTAGCAATACACCATCCACTTCACAAGTACTAGCGATTAATTCACCTACACAATCAGAGGCCATGGAAATATTACCAGGTCACACACTTAATATTAATCCATATATAACCATTGAACAAATCCAAGATATCATTGCCATGCTAAGAACTCATAAAGATGAATTTTCTTGGGAATACCAAGACATGTGTTGCATTCATCTTGATACCGTCACACACCATATTTATATCGATGAAGGTAGTAGTCCAGTTAGGCAACCACAATGACAACTTAACCCCATCCTGCATGAAGTAGTTAAAGAGGAGTTACAAAAATGGTTAAATTTCATATTCATATATCCTATTTTAGATAGTTAGTGGGCATCTCCTCTATTCATGGTTCCTAAGAAAAATTTCAAGTGGAGAATTTGTGTTGATTATAGAGCACTTAATAAAGCTACTAAAAAGGATCATTTTCCATTGTTGTTTATTGATCAAGTGTTGGAAACTCTTGTAGGTAAGAAGTTTTCTTTTCGGGATGGGTGCAATGGCTACAACCAGATTCAAATAGCACTTGAAGACTAGGACAAGACTACCTTTACTTTTCCTTGGGGCAATTTTTCCTATAACGTCTTGCCATTTGGGTTATGTAATGCCCCTGCCACTTTTCAAAGGGCAGTTTTGAGTATCTTTGCAGATCTTGTAAATGTTTGTGTTGAAGTGTATATGGACAATTTTACTATCCATGGTAATACTTATGATCAGGCTAAAAAAAATTTAGAAAAGGTACTTAAACATTTTATAGACACTACTTTATCATTAATCCATGAAAAGTGCCATATGCTTATGACAGAGGGAATAGTCCTTGGTCATTATATTTCTTCCAAAGGTATTCAAGTTGATCCCAAAAAGATACAAGTCATTCAAGAATTTCCCACACCGGCTAGCCAAAAGGATGTGGGTATCTTTCTATGCCATGTAGGGTATTATAGGAGATTCATCCAAAATTTTAGTAAGATTTCCTTCCCCTTATTTGCCTTGCCAGCAAAAGATGTTTTCTCTTGGACACCAGAATGTCAAGAATCCTTTGAAACAATTAAGACCAAGCTTGTAACCACCACAGTACTTAGAGATCCAAATTGGGATTTGTCTTTTTACATTCATACTGATTCCTCAAACTGCTCCATGGGAGCTATGCTTGGAAAAAAAGAAGATAACCTTTTCTACTCTATCTACTACATCAGTAAGAATTTCACAGGAGTTGAGATAAACTACATGGTAACCCAAAAGGAGTTTCTAGCTGTTGCTTATGAAATCAACAAGTTTCATCATTATATTAATGGATATAAAGTGTATGTTCATATTGATCATTCTAAAAATCGATTCTTAATGAATAAACCTGTTATAACCAGTAGAGTTATTAGATGGTTACTTTTGCTTCAAGAATTTGAAATTATTATACTTGAAAAACTTTGTCGAGAGAATGTGGTTGTAGAATTTTTGTCCAGGTTACAACAAAAAGATGATGAACTAGTTCTAGTCAAGGATTCCTTCCTAGATGAGCATCTCTTTACTATATTAGCAAAAAATCCAAAATCCATGGTTTGTTGACATTGCAAATTACCTAGTCTCTTGTAGGTTCCCACCTCATTTCTCTCTGAGGGAACACCAAAATTTGGTTGGAATTAGTGGTCAATACACATGGATCAATGGATTTATGTTTCAAACTAGCATTGACAACATCATGTGTCAGTGTGTACCCAAAGAAAATGTCTTCAATATACTTCGTGCATGCCACACATAACCCTATGAAGGAAAAAAATTTCTCAGAGGACCACCCAAAAGGTTTTAACTATAGGCTACTATTGGCTTATAATCCATAAGGATTGTAAGAGTTGTGTTCATTACTATGATAAATATCAATGTATGGGCCACCCCATGTGCTCAGATGAGATGCCCCTACATCCTCAATTGTCCATTAAGCCCTTTGAAAAATGGGGGCTTGATTTTCTTGGGCCAATCAACCCACCATTGAGGAACATAGAATACATACTTGTGTGCACAGACTATGTAGCCAAGTGGGTTGAATTTTTTTCCTTGAAGCATGCAAGGGACACCAAGGTAGTTGAATTCCTCTATTCTAATATTTTTACCATGTTCGGTGTTCCACAAGAGATAGTCACAAATCAAGGTCCATAGTTTACATTTGAACTCATTTTTTCTTTGGTTAATGAGTATGAGATCAAACATCACAAGTCTTCACCTTATCATCCTCAAGCCAATGGATAGGTTGAAGTTACCGATAGAGAAATTGAGAAAATTCTTACCAAGACAGTTTCCCTCCATAAATGAGATTGGGCCATACGACTTCCTAAAGCAGCATGGGCCTATCTCACGACATGGAAAACCACCACTGGTTTGACACCTTATGAAATTTTATATGGTAAGAAAATTGTTCTTCCCATTGAGTTTGAAGTGAAAACTCTCCGTGTCACACTCCAACTAGGTTTGAGCTTGAATGATGCACAAAAAGAACAAGTTACACAACTTCACTCATTGGATGAACTTCATCAAAAAGTGCTCTTCCATACAAAGATCGTACAGAAACAACGTGCTCTCTAACATGATCATTTCATTCGATAATAGTCATCTCAACCAGGAGATTGGGCGCTCTTGTATGATTCCTATTTCCATAATTTTAAGGGAAATTTCCACGCTCAATGGCTCAACCCTTACAAAGTTGAGATGGTCTATGAAAATAGTGTAGTTAAGCTTCGCACTATGGATTTAGACTATATGGCTCTAGTCATCAATGGTCACCATTTGAAGTTGTACAAGAAGCCTATTTCCAGGGAGAATTTTGTCTCAAAATTTCCAAAGGAACTCCATCTTCTTGATAGAGTTCTTGTCGCCTCTTCAAGTACCTTTTAGGTACTTTTCAAAATGTATTTACTTATTAAAAAAAAACTACAATAAACCTAGAGGTGAAAACCGGTTCTCTGACACCTCTAGGTAGTGATAAAGTGAAAAATGAGATACCAGCAGTCTATCATCATGGTAAATATATATAAAGGCAGTGAGCACACCATGACACGTTCAGTGATACTTCCTATCACTACTTATTCTATGGTGAGATAGGAGCCTTTTCTTGTTCCTGTCGATGCATCTATTTGTCTCCTTTTGCAAGAACCCTTGTGCTGATTTCAGTATTGCGACAAGACTCTTTCTTCCTACCACCGCCCTCATTCCTATCGATTTCCAGACTTCTATGTATACCTATGGTCTCGACGATCACTTTGTGTGGATCCTACCTTCTACCTTGGTTCCTTTTATCATTGTTCCTCTATTGCATGCTTTCATTTCTCACCAAAAGTCTTATCACCACCTGCCTGTAGCCACAATCATTTCTCTGATTGGCCTTTTCCATGATGTCTGATGCCACTGTTCTTCTCTCCACATCAACCTCAACTCCTAGTTATCTCTACTTATCCCTCATGTAGCCTCATGATGGATGTTAATACTTAATATTTTCATATTTTCTACTTAATTCTTCCACTTTACTATGATTTCATCTCCTGTTGTGGTCTACACACTGTCAAATCTATAGTGGTCACATCATCAAAACCTATCTCATGTACATTGGTAGTAGGGGGTACTCTTTCTTTATTTTAAATCTTTCTTTATTTTAAAAGCTTATTAAATGTTATTTATTTTTCTAATAATAATTTGGCATGACCGAGATGGTCATCTTTAAGCTGAGGGGGAGATCGTGGGGTTAATTTCCATACTATTCATCATTATTTTCACTAGCCAATTTTTATTTGCTGGCAATTCAACAATATTCACCATTATTACCCGCCATTATTAACTCACTTGGTCACATTACCAGTTACTACCCATAAACTTCCTATTCAAAATTTTCACTAACTATCTCCATTTTTATCTTTTTCTTGGTCCTTGTAGCAAAAGTTTAAGTTGGAAAGGAAGTTCCTGCTGCATTTAGACAACATGGGAGGAGATCATACCAAGAGAGAACCCTCAACAATAAAGAAGCTCGTAGCCAACGAGGAAGCATATTAAATTTTTAAGCAAGCTTCTTAGATAACCTACTTCAAGAAACTGTGTGGGTTCAATGATAGGGTTACTATAGAATTTGGTGAAGGGTTTCATAAGAATAACATTACTTTAAGGGGGTTACAATTTTCGCTCATTGTGCAAACAATTTCCACAGTCACTAGACTTTCATAGATGGGTGATTCCTTCTTTCCCAACTCCTCCTCTTGTGTCATATATCTTAAGCTCCATTGGAAGAAATTTCTACAAAGAGGGGAATTCGTCGAGATGGTACAGGGCCAGGGAACCAAATGTAAGTCTCTTCTGTGAACGTAGGATGAAGTTTCCAAGTTTTTAATCTAGTATATTACCTACGAGGGGAAGTACATGTATGTCTATGCTCACCACTTTAGGCTTATGCTAAACCTATGTAACACTCTTTTGGTTAATGTTTCTTATTACTTGCATTATTATTTGAAACGGTCTTGTAGTTAGTTCCGCAAGGGCCATGAAAATTCACTCACCCACCATGGTTTGATTAAGTTAATTATAATACATGGGCTCCATTATGATAAATATCCTCTAGAATGGGATGATTTTGTTAGCCATGATAGGGGAAATGATGAAACTCTACGGTGTTCCAAAAAGAGGTTAATGGAGGAAACCCTGGTAGGGGAATCCTCTAAGAAAAAGAGAACAAGGGGAGCCCGAGTTGGTAAAACATCCTCTCAAAAGGAGAAAATGGAGGAAACCTTAGATGAATCTCCTAAGAAAAAGAGGTCCAACTCCAAAGTGGATGACATGACACTAAAAAAGTATAAAACAACACCCCCAACCAAGCCAAAGAAACATAAAAATCCCACCTCCACCAAGCTAGATAAACTTGCAGAACTGGTTGGTTCAAAGACTGATGTGGAAATAGTTGCCATGAACCCTTGCTAGAGAAAGGGAAAGAAAGATGGAGAGCTCCATAGTCAGAATCAACATAAAAAGAGGCAGTTAGTTAAGTAGGAACAAAGGAAATGTATTTCCCTAGAGTAAGTAGAAGACCTTGATCAAGAAAATATGTGCGATGATAAGTTATCAGGTTAAGAAACAACAACTGTAGGGGAGGAAACTGGAGAAAAACAAGAAAATAGAAGTGAGGATTTATTTAGAGATGAAACCCTCCTAGATAATGTGGGGGAAGCATATGAGGAGCCTTTTCTTGAACATTAAGAAACTCTAAGTGAGAGTGTAGGCTATGAATAGCATACTATCAGAGAAAAACATAATGAAGGAGGTAAGAGCCCTCATCCAAAAAGTGTCCATCTTGATGCAAAGGAAGCTACTGGTTCTCAAAAAGATTCAAAGGCTCTTGTTTTTATTGTTGAAAACCCAAAAGAGGTATGTGAAGAGCCACTTATTCCCTTTGGGAAATTATGTCAATTGATTACACAACTTCAAATGGAGAACCAACAATTGAAGACACAACTATAGGAGCTTGTTGCATTGAACAAGCAGTAGAAGGAAGAAATTGATAGAGTAAAAATATGACTATGTTAGGTAATAGGGTCTCCTAAGGAACAAAGGGTCAACATGATGGAGGAAACCACTAGCATGACTCATTCATTTTCTACTGAAAACCACAGTTTGTACTAATTTTTTGCATGAGGACATGCAAATTCCATGAGTTGGGGGGAAATGATGGGTACAAATCATGTCTAATTCCTATGCCCTTTGCGTTTCATTCAATTACCTTTTTTTTCCCTCTTTCCTAAGTCCTTTTGCCATTAATTATTATGAAAATAAAGAATATTTAATACATTTTTAAAGAATGAAGGAATGCTTCCAAAATTCCAAAACGTTGAGATAATGACATAAATTAATTGATTTTCTATAGGAACTAATTATGTTGAAGGAACTAGCCATGTGGAAGACAACCCTTGAAGGTCATAGAACACGAGGAATGACAAAGGATGAGCCAAATGTGTTGTGAAACTACCCACTTCTATTTTTTCATTACATTTCAAAACTATTTTTAATGTTGTTTTAAGGATTGTTGCCTATGGCCAAACCAAAGGCTATCGATATCCAGTTTGTTGGCCATTGGCCATAACAAAGTGTAACTTCTCTTAATCATAGTTTATAGTATTTGATGTGTTGATCACATCTATATATATGGTATGATTTAGACTGTAGAGGATAGATAGAGAGAAGATAGAGAATAGAAATATATTTCATTTTTTCTACAAATTAGATGAATAGAATTGGATGTTTGTGGTATTGATTTAACGTAATCAACCTCTTTCCACTCACCTTGTGAACCAGAGGAAGGGACCCCTCTTGGGATACTTGGTGAGGTTGTTTCGTGTTTTGATTAGTTAGAATTTACATTCAATGTGATTTGATTTATTTTGAATGCAATTTATAGTGTGAAATGTGTGTGATTTGATTTCCTTTTGAGCTTGGGAAGTTTTAATATTCAGCTTATGTAATTGATTCAGTATTGAAATCAGTGTGATCAACTTTCTATTGAATGCAATCATTATCTGAAGTGCAAGAAGTTCATTTTCTTTAGCAATTTGCTTGTTGTTTAGTCATGTTTACTATTTCTGAAAGAATACACTACATTTTTTCCTATGAAATTCCTATTGCACTACAACTTCCTGTCACATTGTAACTTCCTATCGAACTGCAACTTCTTGTCACATTGCAAATTCCTATCGCACTACAACTTATTGTCACATAATTAATTAAGAGTTTTTTGGATTTAATTCAAGTGTGATTATGTTATTTGATTCAAGGAGTATTCTTACTAGATCATGAGTTGTTTAAAGAATGAAAGTTAGAAAAATCTCTAGGAAGTTTGAAGTTTGAATATTTGTTTTTCATATAGTGCATCTCATATTTTCTCAACTTGTTGTCTTTAGCCCTTAGGAAAATAGTCCCAATACCTTTCGTCAATTTATATTCCTCGGATTGACACATAGGAATAAACTGAGAAGAAGTCAGACCAATTGGATTCATAAAACTATTTTCTAAGATTGTAATGAAAATTTTGTAGTCCATTTTTTCCCTACACCTTCTACCATGAGATGATAAAAATTTACTTTGTCTTCTATCAACTCTTGAAGCAACATTTTGAAGGATCAAGCAATCATGTGCTTTGTCCTCTGAAACAACATTGAAACAAATCCGTGAAACATGAACCATGAATACAATTGTAGCAACTCTTTGGATTTATTAAACATCAACACAATGAAGATGTATCAATAACCATAAAAAATAAATGACAACCAATCAAATACCTCCGACATATAAACTATATATACCTTTGAGTGAAAATATTTCTTTGAGATCAAGAATCAATGTAACCATGAAATGAATCAAAATCATGAGCTATTCAACACCATGAGCACCATGTGAAGATGACCAGAACTAGGAGCAGAAACATCATGAGATGAATGATAGATCACTATGAAGATGAAGCCTTAGTTTGCATCAACACCACACACCTTGAAGCAACTTTGTGATATACTTCTATCACTACCAACACACTCAATGTGAAAACACTTAACTGCTGTTGAAAGAGCAAGCACCTTAACTGACTGTTGTTGAAAGAGCATTATCAACTACAACTTAGAACATCACAAAATATTTGACAAGAGCAACATGAACAACATTTGACATCAATGACAAACATCATGCCAACATTTCTCTCTCTCCTTCCCTCTTTACTTCTCTTTATCTCACCTCTCTCTCTCCCCTTCCCTCTCGAGTTCTCTCTATCTCACCTCTCTCTCTATCACTCCATCCTTCCCTCTCTAATTTTCTCTATCCCCCCTCTCTCTCCTTCCCTTTATAATTCTCTCTCTCTCTCTCTCTTCCTTCCACCCACCTTTTCTCTCTACTTCTCACTATCTAACCTATCCCTTTATACCTCTTTATCTCTCCCTCCCTCCCTCTCTCCTTCCCTCTCTCAATATCTCCACATTTCTCCTTACCTCTCTACTTTTTTCTCTATCACCTCTCTCTCACTTCTCCCCCCTTATCTCTCTATCCACTCTCTTTATCTCTATCTAACCTCTCTCCCTACCCATCCCTCCTCTCTCTCTCACACCTCTCTCTCACCTCTCTCTCCCTCCCTCCCTACCCCTTCCTCTCTCTCCTTGCCTCTAAACTTCACTTTATCTCCCCCTCCTCTCTACCTACCTCTCTCTCCATCCTTGCCTCTCCATCCATCTCTCTTTCCCTCTCCACTTCTCTCTACTTACCTATCCCTCTATACTTCTTTCTCTCTCCCTCCCTCCCTCTGTCCCTCTCTACTTATCTCTACTTACCTATCCCTTTATACCTCTTTCTCTCTCCCTCCCTCCCTTCGTCCCTCTCTACTTCTCTCTATCACATCTCTTTCTCTCTCTATCTCTCTCTCCTTCCCTCTCTACTCTCTCTATCTCAACTCTCTCTCCCTACCTCTCCCCCCTCTCTCTATCTCTCTCTCCCCTCCTCTTTCTATCTCTCCTCTCTCTCTCCCCCCTCTTTCTATCTCTCCTTGCTCTCTCTCTACCTACTTCTCTCTCTCTCTCCTATTTATCTCAACTATCCCTTTTTATCTCTCCCTTCCTCTCCTATCTCTCTTCAACTCTGCCTCTCTCTATTTCTCTCACCTCCTTCTTCCTCCATCCCTACCTCTCCCTCCATTTCTCCTTACCTCTCTACTTCTCTCCATGTCCTATACTTCTCACCTCTCTCTCTCCATCCCTACCTCTCCCTCCATATCTCCTTCCTTCTCTAATTCTCTCTACCTACCTATCCCTCATTCCCTCCTTCCCTCTCTCAATCTCTCCACCTTCCTCCTTCTCTCTCTACTCTCTCCATCAATTCTCCCCCGTCTCTCTCTATCTCAGCTCTCTCTCCCTATGTTTCCCTCCCTCCCTCCCTCTCTCTATCTCTCCCTCACTCCCCCCTCTTTCTATCTCTCCTCGTTCTCCTTCCTCTATCCTTCCCTCCTCTTCCTTGTCTCCTTCCCTCTTATCTTCATCCACCCCTCTACCATCCACTCTTCTATCTCCCTTCCTTCTCTCTATCCCCCCCTCTTCTCTTTATTCTCCCTCCATCTCCTTCCCCTCTATCCATCCCTCTACCCCTCTCCATTCCTCCTTCCTCTACCTACCTCTTTCCTCTCCCCTCCACCTTCCTCCCTCCTCCCTCTCTCCCCTCTATCTATCCTCTCATTCCTCTTTCTATCTCTCCTCTCCATCCCCCTCTATCCCTCTCCTTCTTTCCTATCACTATCCATTTACCTCTCTCTCTCTTTCCCCTATCCATATATTTCTCTCCTCCCTCCATTCCATTCCCTCCCTCTATCTCCTCTTTCTCTCTCTCTCCCTATCCTCCATACCTCCTCTCTCTCTCTCTTCCTCTCCACCTCTCCTCCATCTCTCCTTCCCTCTCTTTCCTCTATCTCCCCCTCTCTCCACCTCTTTATCTATCCTTCTCTCCATCCCTTCCTCCATATCTCATTTCCATTCTCCTACCTACCTATCCTTCTTTCCTCTCTCCTCCATTTCCCTCTCCAATCCTCTCCTTCCTCCTCTCCTTCTCCTCTCCACTCCTCCATCTCCAATCCACCTTCCTCCTCTCTCCATTTCTCTCTCTTCCTCCTCCTCCACCTCTCTCTCCTCTCTCTCTCTCTCTCTCTCTCTCTCTCTCTCTCTCTCTCTCTCTCTCTCTATCTCTCTCTCTTTTAATCTTTTGTCTCTATATCTTTGTCTCTATCTCTATATTTGTCTTTGTCTCTATCTATCTATGTCTCTATCTTTGTCTTTTGTCTCTCTCTCTCTCTCTCTCTCTCTCTCTCTCTCTCTCTCTCTCTCTTTGTCTCTCTATCTCTATCTCTTTATCTCTCTCTGTCTCTCTTTGTCTTTCTCTATCTCTCTTTGTATTTGTCTCTCTGTCTTTCTTTGTCTCTATATATATCTCTCTATCTTTGTTTTTGTCTCTCTGTCTTTTTCTCTATCTCTATCTCTATCCCTATCTCTATCTATCTTTGTCTTTGTCTTTGTCTATCTTTGTCTTTGTCTATTTGTTTATTGGTCTATTTGTCTATCTGTCTCTCTATCTCTCTATCTCTTTGTCTCTATCTCTGTCCCTTTTTCTCTCTCTGTATCTCTCCCTCCCTCCCTCCCCCCTCTTTCTATCTCTCGTCACCCTATCTCTACCTACCCCTCTCTCTCTCTCCTTCTATCTATCTCAACTATCTCTCTTTACCTCCCCCTCCCTCCTCTCTCTCTCTCTCTCCCTTCCACCAACCTTTTCTCTCTCTACTTCTCTCTATCTAACCTATCCCTATATACCTATTTATCTCTCCCTCCCTCCCTCCTTCACTCTCTCACTCTATCTAACTTCCTCCTTACCTCTCAATCTCTCTACCTTCCTCCTTACCCCTCTCTCTCCCCTTCCTTCTCTACTTTCTCCCTACCTATCCTTCTCTCCTCTCTCTCCCTCCCTTCCTCCCTCCCTCCCTACCTCTTATTCCTCCTTACCTATCTCTCTCTACCTTCTCCTTACCCCTCTCTCTCCCCTTTCTTCTCTATTCTCTTTCTCTCTATCTCACCTCTCTCTCCCTACCTCTCCCTCCCTCCCTCATCTCTCTCTATCTCACCTCTCTCTCACTCTCTCTTCCTTCCACATACCTTTTCTCTCCACTTTTCCCTATCTAACCTATCCCTATATACCTCTTTATCTCTCCCTCCCTCCCTCCTTCCCTCTCTCAATCCCTCTAACTTCCTCCTTACCTCTCAATCTCTCTACCTTCCTCCTTACCCCTCTCTCTCTCTACCCCCTTCCTTCTCTATTTTCTTTCTCTCTATCTCACCTCTCTCTCCCTACTTGTCCCTCCCTCCCTCCTCTCTATCTCTCTGTCTCACCTCTCTCTCCCTCCCTCCCTACCTATCCTTCCCTCTCTCCTTCCCTCTCTACTCTCTATCTCCCCCTCCATCTCTCTACCTACCTCTTTCTCCCCATCCCTACCTCTCCCTCCATCTCTCCCTTCATCTCTACTTCTCTCTACCTACCTATCCTCTATAATTTATTCTCTCCCCCTCCCCCTCCTTCCCTCTCTAAATCTCTCCACCTTAATCCTCTCTCTCACACACACACTTCTCCCTCCCTCCCTTCCTCTCTCTCTCTCTCCTTCTCTCTTTGCTCTATCTCTATCTCAACTCTCTCTCCCTAGATCTATATCCTTCCCTCTCTACCTAACCCCTCTCTCGCCTCTCCCTTTCTCTAGATACCTCTCTCTCTACCCCCTCTCTCTATCTCTCCTCAACCTCTCTCTACCTACCTCTCCCTCCCTCCCCTTTCTCTCTCCCTCTCTCTCTATTTCACCTCTCTCTCCCTCCCTCCCTTCCTATCCCTCCCTCTCTCCTTCCCTCTATAACTCCATACAAATATTTATCTACCTATATCTCCCCCCCCCCTCTCTCTCTAACCACCTCTCTATCTCAACTATACCTATTTACCTCTCCCTCCCTCCCCCATCTCTCTCCCACCCTCCCCCTCTCTCTATGTATCTTTCTTTGTCTCTCTCTCTCTCAAGATGTGATACAAAAAGGGGAGGAATGTGGGGAGTGTTGGGTCTCAAAAATGCAAGTTTGAACCACGAGAGGTTGCCAAGCTCTCACAACACTTTTGGCCAATGTACAAGGCCAATTAATTCAATTGAACCTTCTTCTCTTTAGGTTCTAATAGACCAAGGCAGGTGAACCTATGTGAATGATGCAGATTGAAATGTACTTCCTAGTGAAATAATCTACCCACAATGGAAAATGGAAGTGGATAGACGAAATAACTATAACTACTCCTACTCCTACTGCACAAAAGAAAGGATTTTGAATAAGTTGTTTGATATGAAGTTTTATCTTTGGATTGAGGCAGATCAGTGCCTTCTATCCACATGGGCAATGGAGTCAAAAATCATGAATTATGCGTGTTTCCTTCATTGGCTTAACTCTAGTTGTTAGGTTCTTTGAAAATGAAATTCTAATGACTGGCATACAACTTCATTTATTTATGCTTTGCACAAATAGTACTGGAATGTTTTTCTATTAGGTTCTACTTCAACAATCCAAAAGAAATCCTTAAATCACTATGACTTATTAAAAGATTTTAGTTCTGACTTGTAGACACCAGTTAATTAAATCACACAAAATAAGAGTGCATTCTAATAAATCAGAGATATACTTGATATGCTGATTTAAATGATTAAAAGACCTCAAGTTGGAGACAACCAAAATAAAGAATATGAATTTTATATATCACAACAACTGAACATCAGAAAGAAAATCACCAATTAGAAACATTTATCTCCATTGATTCTGCTTCAAGAAAGTCTGTCATTATTTACATTGCCTAGTCCATTTTCTAGAAAAGTCTAACTACTACACTATCTACTACTCCCTTACTACCTCATTCTACTAAATTTTCAAAATATTTATACATCATATCTAAAGAGTCACGACCCTTTAATTTTCTGGTAAAACCATTTACATTCTATGATAGAGATAAAAATATTTAATTAAGTTGCCTTTCGGCAAATTAAATACTTTTTACAATAGTTTTGCCTTTGATTTCTTCATTTTTTACATTTCCTGCCCCGTACATTTCACTTTATTTATTGCTGCAAAGTCTCCTTTTATACCTAACGCTCTACTACAATCAAATTGTCTGCATCCCACGATATAGCGGTTATTTTGACTTTTCCATGCTTCACCTTTTCCATTGCTCTACCACGGTCATATTGTTTGCACCTCGTGGTATGGCAGTTTGACATTAACTGTCAACTCTAATTGTTTACCACCTCATCGTGGTCTTCACTTCATCTGTTAGCGATACCGCAGTCTGACTATCACGGTCTATCTTTTTCATTACCACTTTACCGCCGTCTCTCCTTTTGTCACTTGTGATATTGCGGTGTCTATCCCTTCTCTTCCTACTACCTTACCGTGGTCTTTGTCTTTTCTACATGCGGTATCGTGGTAGCTGCTAACCATCATCCTCGCTATTAACTCACCACCTATCTTCATCCACTGTGCTATTGCGGTCATTGGCTTGACTGCCAGCGGTACCGCGGTAGCCATCTTCGTTGCTTCCTCCGTCGTTGATCGCTGACCTCTGTCCACCGTGCCACTGCGGGTACTGTTTTAATCGCACGCGGTTGCACAGTAACAATTTGTACGTCGCCGTTTCCCTGCTGATTTTTTACCATGCCACCATGGTCAGTCTGATGATTGTTTGCGGTGTAGTGGTAAGGGTTTCCTTGACTGCTTCAAACCGCTACCACTATACCACGAGCGCCTTTGTGGGAGGCCATGGTAAAGCGGTAGTATATAATGGCTTATAAAGATTGAAAAGTGGTAGTGGTAGAATATATAAGTCATTTTGGCTTTATGGATGGGGAATAAATGAATCATTTCATGAAAATATGGTGAAAATATGGGTTTAAGGTGGGAAAAAACATTAGGTTTTAGATGGAATTTTTGGGTTCTAATAGGGAGATTGAGAGACAGAGGGAAGGAGGGAGGGAGAGGTAGAGATGGGGAGAGAGAGATAAATAGAAGGATAGAGTGAGAAAGAAATGGGGGGAGAGGGGGAGGGAGAGATAAATAGAGAGGTGAGATAGAGAGAATAGAGAGGGAAGGAGAGAGAGAGAGAAATAGGGGAGAGGTAGGGATAAGTAGAGAGAGAAGGTGGAAGGTGGATAGATTAAGAGAGGGAAGGAGGGAGGGAGAGAAAAAGAGGTATAGAGAGATAGGTTGGTATAGAGAAGTAGAGAGGGAAGGGGAGATGGAGGGAGAGGTAGGGATGGAGAGAGAGAGGTAGGTAGAGAGGGAGGAGAGATAGAGAGAAGAGAGGGAAGGAGAGGAAGGGAGGATGGAGAGATATGATATAAAGAGAGGAGGGAGGGAGGATATGAGAGAGGTGAGATAGAGAGAAAGGAGGGAGGGAGAGAGGGAGAGGGCTGAGAGAGAGAGAGAGAGAGAGAGAGAGAGAGAGAGATGTAGAGAGGGTAGGAGGGAGGGAGGGATGTATATAGAGAGTAGAGAGGGAGGGAGAGAGAAATATGGACAAGTAGAGAGGTAGTTCTTGAGCTCAAGGGAGAGAGTAAAATAGAGGGATGGATATAGTGAGAGAGAAGTCTAGAATATAAGAGATAAACAATGAGCGAGATAGAGAGAGAGAGAGAAAGATGGTAAAACTTGTTGATTACTAAAATTTGACCTCCTAATTACTAAAATTTTACATGTTGATTATTGAAATTTGACTAAGTCTGAAAAATTATAAGATCTTTCAAAAACTAGAATTTGCATTATAATTCCAAGAGATTTGAAACCACTCTCAAACATCCTAAAACTATAATGAAATATAACTTAAAGTATAATAAAGTAAATTTTCATATGTGAATTTCAACTTATACATTTTGTTTCAAATGTAAATATAACTCATGTATATAGTTTCCTAAGAAGAGAAATACAAAGAAAAAAGAAAGAGTTCAAAAAAATTCATTTCAAAAACTCATGCTTCATATTTAGCACTCACCAAGTATTCATTTTAGGTATAAAAAAAAAGAGGAATTTTTTTTTGTGTCACATATTGGTGCACATAACCATTACATACAACTCACTTTTATAATTTATAGAGCATTTTTTATCTTTGCACTCTCCTTAGTGTCGATAGAATACAAGCTACATAGCACAATGCAAATTTCTAGCCCGCAAGACCTCATATGTCCTACCACTTTCCATGGTTATCTTACAACATAACTTGCAATAACCATGGTTGATCAAAGCATTATATGGGATTTAGTATAACATAACTTGCTAGTCATACTGGATATTCATTTTAGCAACACATCACTAGAAAATACCCATTTATTCACCTTTATTCATGCTCCTTTTATCTTCTCTTTGACCTAAGTGTTTGTCTTTGTATTTTTTTATGCATGAGTGTCTATACTATTTTTTAATTTTGTGTGTAGTATGTTTCCTAGCTAGTATATGTTTCAAATAATTTTCTTTTTTTTCAAATTTTTACATATCATTTGTGTCTTATGTAGGATATTTTGGTTATTTTGTAGGTCTTCGTTCTAGGGGCATATCCATCTCACTTGACGATTCAACAACCTCTACAATATACTTGGGTAAACTTAAACATTTTTTGTATTTTCTCTAGCCTATATATTTAGTGTAGATCATATCCCTACTAAAGTGGGGGGAAATGTAGTATCCAAAATTGCACACCCTTGCAACTTCATACTACATCATGTTCTTACTTCAATGTTTTGATATAAATTAACTCAAATAAAAAATGTTAGCACTTGGATTCTGTATCTTTGGCATTTTTAAGATGATTTAGGCTTTTTAAGTCTAAATTTTCTTGAATTCAAGTACAACATGAAAATTTCCATGTAGAACACTAGCATCCCATGAAAATTCATGATTTTAGAAGTCATTTGAATATTGATTTGCTTGTTTTTCATTGACAATTAGAGAAGTAATAGCTCTTTGCATGTGATTTGAACTTGTATTATACCCTCTAAGTTACCCTTTTGGTCTTCCAAATTAGACTTTTCATTCTTTCTTAATCATTTTACAATTTTAAATTAATCTTTGTCATTCTCATGAAAAATAGTAAGATATAAACTCATACTAGCCTTTTTGTATGTGAATCTCTTAAAAAATTACAAGCATTATCTTCATGGGATTATGATAAACCATTGAAGCAAGATAATAACAATCTTCTTTGAAGTTTTTAGGAAGCTTCCAGGTAATTTTCTTCCTATGATATTTTTCTCTTTCTCCTTGTTTATATTTATTATTTTCATGTACAAAATCCAAAGTGCTATCATAATGTGTTTGAAATTTTATCTCTATTTTAGGTATTCTCATTTCTCAATTCAATATTTTTATTTTTCATTTAAAAATATTATAAAAAATCTAGGTTGATGTCAAGGTAGAAATATCAAAATAAGGATTTGAATAAGGCACCACAAACAAATATTTTTTTCTTATCATTGTAGGATTTTATTAGGGAAGAGACAACACTACTGGGTGATACCTTTTCTAGTTATTTATTTAGTGTTTTAGTTTCTCTACTTTGATATTCCAAATAGTCATTCTCTCCATCATTTTTTTATTATTTTGGGAATTTTATCTACCTTAAAATCGCGCCATTTGTATTTATGTGCATTTAGGAAATATGTTTATACCTGAAAATAGATTTTATTTTACATTTGTACTAGATGATATCATGATGCAAAAATATCCACATGGCACACTAGTGCATATTTAGATGATCCTATAAAATAACTCCATGTTCTTAGTAATCAATATTTTCTATTTTAGTTGATAAAAATTTGTATTTTCTTCTCCATAAAGAGATATTTTTACTTGATTGTTGTGTGATTCGAAACGCTAATGGAAAAAAAAAATTACACATAATCAAATTCAGAAGTAGAAAGATTTAACTTTCACTAATATTTTATAATTTTTTATTTAGTAGATTTTTTTATTAAAAGGATAATAAAATAATATTTAAGAAAATATTAAGTTATTGGTTTATTCCAATGTGGACAATGAAGTTAGCTCTCAAAGGAACCCCTTTTGAAGAATTTTTTTGAACCTCTACAATGTCAAGACATGTTTCAATCTCATGCTACATTTTATCTCTATCCATTGGAATAGTGTTGTATATGTCTGAAACACAAGACAACTAAGAGGGGGGACAAATATGTTATACAATAAAACATTCAATCCCTCATTAGCTATCAAACCTGTGTCAACCTTTCAACCCTTATTAAGCATCAACAAAATATAAACATATGAAACAACACAATAACAACCATACACAATAGAACACCATATTTACATGGAAAACCCTAATCAAGGAAAAAACCATGGCAAGAATTAGATCATATATATATGAATAGAAACAATGAATAAAATAGGCTCACTGCTAGAAGGGCTCACTTCCTAGAAGAAAAGAATAGTTCACTTCCCAAAGGACTCGCTATCTGAAAGAAAGAAGAATAGATCTGAACATTGTTACAAGAAGGTCCACTACCTTAGAGAAACAAGAAAAATTCACCACAACCATCTGCAATCTTTGGCTCACTACCTACAACAGTTTTAGGTACACTGAGACGTAGACACCTTCTACTCACTGCATCTAGTAGCCTTAGGAATTTAGGCTCACACTCAGATCATCACACTTGATCACATTCACATCTCACAACACATACTACATCTCTAAAAATTCACCTTTCTTATATACCATCTGCAACCTCAAACCACTTCTCAAGGTCAACCTCAAAGAAACATATGCACCTCAAATATGCAACACCAAATAGGTCGGCACCAAACACCTTTGCGATGGAAAGAAGTGAAAGTGGACCACACCATGGGTTAACTAGGACCCAAATCTACACCAAAACACTTTTCCCTACATCAATAATCAATGAAGCACTTCCACACATAGCACTAACATGCCAAGTTGTCCAAACCTGAATTAATGCTAACAATTCAATTAACTTCACACCACCATGTCTGAAAACATCCCACAGACCACGTGACCACACCATAAAAAATAATATAATATTCTAAGATCAACATGCTACTTTGTAACTCTTCCACAACCACTTGAAATAAAGCATTTTGTCATCTTGTGCATTTGGATGCACTACCATTGAACTCCAACACATGAAATAAACATGCAGAGCAACTCAACATTCAATACACAAAGGAAAGGTAGGTACAGACAATATTAGCTTTTTCCCAAATATGCAAGACAAGAACCTTCAATGCAGAGAAATGTGGAGAAATCTCAAATTTATCCCAAATAACCTTCTTCATAGGCAACACACTGTCAAACACAACTTCTAGTGTTGCATGATCTAGAACTTGAAACTTTGTATATAATACCTATGAACACTTCTGATCATTACATCCAAAATGCACAAGAACATGTTCAAGTATGAAGAAATTTGGAGCTAAACACATAACACACCTCCACTACCTTGCACACTCTTTTCTTCAAAATTTCTCAAAAGAACTTGGAAACCAAGTGAACGTGTTACATTTACAACACCTTCTCATCACCATAACAACTTCTCATCAAGATCACATTAGGGATTGAAATCAAACCATGAAACCTTCACAACATGACCATACTAGAGGTTGGCATCAATGAAAACATTGATGACAACATAGTGCACCAATCTCTATCCTTTAACAAATCAAAATCCCCAAATAAATCCCCCTTTGTCATTGATGGCAACACCTACTCTGAAAAACCATCAACAAAAAAAAAAACTCTATAAATCCAACACTCAAGCAATAGTCCCCCTTCAAGAAACTCTGCATCAAGCAACATCCCCCCTTATTGGGACACTTCTTACACTTCTACCACTTTCTCAGGCACCACTCTCTCTCCCTTTCTTTTGTTTTCCCCCCTTCCTTGAGGGTTCTTTTAGACTACACTCTCTCTCCCCCTTTGACATTAGTTGCAAAGGGAAACAATCTCTCCCTTTGACATCACTTGTAAAATTCACTTTAGGCAACAACTACAAAAAACTTTATTTCCAATTCACTTGCTTTTCATTTCTCTCTCTTTCACTACTTTCTCTCAATTTCTCTCTCACCCTTTGGGGTACATGATATTCTCCCCTTGATTGCGCCAACCAAAAAATTCCACTACCTACTCCCCCTGAGAGGTAGCCTTCATTAGTCTAGGACCAAGAATGTATCCTAAAATTCTCTCCTAGATAGATACACACTCTTATGCATCTAGTTGAAAGGAGGGGCAACAACCCCAAGCTTTTTTCAGAGATACTCAAATGTATCTTTTGGAAGAGACTTTGTGAAAATATATGCTATGTGATCCTTTGTAAGCACATACTCTAGATTTAATTCATTCTCTGCAACTTTATCTCTTAGAAATTGATACTATATAGAGATATGCTTTGTTCTTGAATGCATTACCTGATTTCTTAAAATATTTATAGCACTTGTATAATCACACAAGATAGAAATAGGTTCATCATATGATAGTATGATGTCTTTCAATGTTTGCTTCATCCATAACACCTATGTGCAACAAGATGATGTTGCAATATACTCTACCTCTACAGTAGATAATGAAACTGAATCTTGATTCTTACTCAACCAAGAAACTAATCTATTTCTAGGAAGGAAAGCACTTCCACTTGTACTTCTTTTGTCATTTGCACAACCTATCCAATCTACATTTGTATAAGCACTCAAAGAGAAATCAATATCCATAGGATACCATAGACCAAAGTTTGGAGTGCCCATCAAGTATCTAAATATCCTTTTAAGTGTTGCCACATGTGATTATCTGGGAACTTCTTGAAATATTGCCACAAACATACTGTATGCATGATATTTAGTCTAGTAGCAGTTAAATATAGCAATCCACCAATCATTGGTCTATACTTGCTCTGATCTGTCTTAGGAGATTCATCATTTTTTCTCAGCTTACAACCAGTCACCACAAGGGTACATACTAGTTTAGAATCCTACATCCCAAACTTCTTCAACATTTCCTTGACATACTTTGGTTGTGAAATGAATATACCTTTTTCTAATTTATTGATCTGTAGCCCAAGGAAGAAATTCATCTCCCCAAACATTGACATCTCAAACTCATTTTTCATCTCCTCTTCAAACCTCTTATACATACCTTCATTTCCTCCAAACATTATGTCATCAATATACACTACCAAAATCAAGATTTTTTCTCCCTCAACCTTGAAGTAAGGTTGCTATCTGTTGTACCCTTTTTGAGTCCCTGTGACAAAAATTACTTATCTAATATTGCATACCAAGCTATAGGATCCTGTTTGAGCCCATATAATGTCTTCTTTAACCTGCAAACCATAACAACATCTTTTGACAACTGAAAACCTTCCAATTTTTCAATGTATACCTCTTCTAGCTCATTCAAAAATTTAGACTATACACCCATCTGATATACCTTGAAATATTTGTGTTGCAAAAGACAAAAACATCTTAATGACTTCCATTCTTGCCACAAGAGCAAAGGTCTCTTAAAAATCTATTAATTCCACCTATGATTATCCCTTACACACAAGTCTAGCCTTGTTTCTGACAATTTTTCCATCCTAATTTAACTTGTTCTTGAAAACAAAATTAGTTCTTATCACATTTTTGTTTGTTGTTATTGGGACCAATTACCAAGTATAATTCTTCTCAATATGTCCCAACTCTTCTTTCATAGCTTTGGTCCAATTCTTATCTTTTCATTCTTTAGTGATTGTTTTAGGTTCTATCTCAAAAAGTAAAAAATAGTTTACCCATTCCTCTGCCATAACATTTTTTCTTCTAGTCAACATTGTTGGATGTTGTGGTTGTATTGTTGATATGTGGACCTGTGGTTGTCATTGATGTCAACCCTATTAGCATTAATGTCTTTAAGACTGTATATGTCGAGGATATTGAGAAAATTGTAATAAAATATGTTACAAGTTGTCTATGAAGCAGTGAAGATCAGTGTGTTGGAAAGTTCAGTATGTTGATGATGAGAAGTTGTGTATTAAAGGTTTTTTTTTCATTTGTATGAAGTTCCTACTCCGTAATTTTTAGAGGTGTGCATGAATATTTGAGAAATTTATAAAGTTCTATGTTTTGAAAGCTATTCCTTTACTAGAAATGGTGTTCACAGAAGAAAATAATGTGCTTTTGGCAATCTAAAGTGTTGTGTATGTTCCTGAAGTGTTTGTGGATGTTTCTAGATAATTCTCTATCTATTTTGCACATCGGCATTGTTCATTGTGCTCATGATCTGAGATTTTCTCTTGTGTGTTCATGTTTTTCATGTTCATGGCCAACATAGTGCTTGTAGCGTGTTGTGGATCTTTGAGGAAGATTAATTCAAGGTATTCCATGTTTGAGGAAAATTTTCTAGGTCTCTACTATGTTGTGGTTGACCTTGGTGGATGCACATTAATAATATTTATTATTTTGGGCCGACAATTTGCATTCATTCTAATATTTTGTTGAAGTCGACATGAAGCAATGCAATTTCTTATTGTGGATATATATAAGTGATTGTTTTCTCATTTGAGATGTATGGGGTGTGAAGTGTGAGTGTGCTATGTGTGAATAAGGTTCAGATCATTTGAAGTTAGAGCAAAGAGTGAAGAAGACTGAAAGAAAGTGAAGAAGTGTTCATGTGCTTAACTGGAATTGTACTTAGGTATTAGTAGATGCTACTTTCTCAATTCAATTTCTTCAGATGGATTTAATCTGAAAGTTTTATGTAAGATAGTGAGTCTTCCTTTAAGCAGTGAGCTCTAGGCAATGTGCCTGGATGCATGTTCATTCCTTATTCATTTTCCTTATAATTTTAACAAGGTATAACTTGTGGATTAATCTCCATTGTGGTTTTTCCCCTAATAGGGTTTCCACACAAAAATATTGGTGTTGTGTGTGTTTTTGATGTGTTGTTGATTCATGATTTCACTATTATTAATCAAATCTAAGATTAAAGGTTAATACGTCTAAATAAGTTTAAAATTCTATGACAACTGATTCATCCCCCTCTTAGTTGTCTTCCCTTGTGTTGCCAAAAATTGGTATCAGAGCAGATTCCTTGGAAGAATTTTAATAGCTTGAGGTGATCTAGGATGGCGACATATAAGAAAGATAGTCTGAGATTTGATGGAACAAACTACACACTATGGAAGGCTAGAATGGAGTGTCATTTGAAATTGGTGAATCCTACTGGAACATTAAAAGTAATAGGTATGTTATTCCTCAGAGTGGCCCTACTAATACTACTACTGAGATTAGGGATGTTGAATATAATATCAGAGTGAAGGAAGCATTGTTGAGTGCTTTGACTGATACTAAGATGAAAAATGTTATGGATCTGAAAACTGCTCATGAGATCTGGAAAAAGTTGGAAACCTTATATGAAGGTGATGCTAATGTGAAGATGGCCAAGCTACAATGTCTGAAAGGAAAATATGAACTATTTAAGATGGGTAATGATGAGAATATTGCTACTTACATGCAAATAGTGAATTAACTTGTGTGTGGTATCAAATGTGCTGGTGGACAAGTGGATGAATTAGATATTGTTGCTAAAGTACTTAGATCCTTGCCTGATGCATACAAAATCAGATTTGCAGCCATTGAAGAGCTCTAGACTATTGTAAATGTAACCAGAGATATGTTGGTTGGGAAACTGACTGCTTTTGAGTTGAGTGAATTCGATGATGCCCTTCCTAAGATGGAGTCTACATTTAAAGCTACTACTTCTAGGAGAGACAAGCAGAGATATGATCCAAGTGAAAGTTCTTCTAGAAAGATATTCAGATATGAGGAAGAAATGAGATAGATTGAAGAAGAAGAAGAAAGAGAATTGAATGATCTTGAAGCACTTATTGTCAAAAGGGAAGTGAGAGGAGAAGGTAAGTATAAAGGAAATTTTCCTATAAAATGGTTTTTCGGCAATAAGATAGGTCATTTTGCTTCAAGGTGTCTAGAAAGAGTTCCTAAGCCTAGACCTTACAAGCCTAAATTTCAAAAGAAGTGTTATTATGTTGCTGATGAAGGTGTGATAGATGATGAATCTAACAAAGGGAACACAAGTGAAGATGATTTTGTGTTTATTTCTATCAAGTTAAATAATCATGTGTCTATTGAATCTACTAGTTGTACAAAAGTGGAAAAAGCCCTAGCTGCTTGAGTTGAAGAAAAAGATGAATGGGTAATTGATAGTGGATGTTCACATCACATGACAGGTGATAAAAGAAAATTTGTAAGCTTGGAAAAGTATGATGGTGGTGTTGTAATATTTGGAGATAACAATGGTGGTATAATCTGTGGCAGAGGATGTATTTGTTTTGATGGTAAGCATAATACTGATGATTTTCTTTATGTTGAAGGTTTGAAGCATAATCTTCTGAGTATTGGAAAAATGGTTGATAAGGGATACAATCTTTCATTCAAAGGTGGAAAGTGTAGAATACTGGAAAGTTCTAGAAATGTGATTGCTTCTAGTACAAAAACACAATGTAACATCTTTCATCTGAATGCTGGTAGTAAAAGCTGTCTGATTGCTCAAGTTGATGAGAGTTGGTTGTGGTATAGAAGAATGTGTCATGTAAACTTTGACAATATTATCAAGATAAGTTCCTCATAGGCTATGAGAGATCTTCCTAAGTTGGTGAATCCTACTAATATCATATGCAAGGAATCTCAGTTGGGAAAACAAACTAGAATTTCATTTCTAAGAAAACAAAAATGTTTAAATGAACTGTTGGAGCTTGTGCATGCTGACTTGTGTGGTCCTGCTAGAATCAGAAGTCTGAAAGGTTATAGTTATTTCATGTTGCTTATTGATGATTACTCTAGGATGATGTGGGTTACTTTCTTAAGTGAGAAGTCTGAAGCACTAGAGAAGTTCAAGATCTTTAAGGTTATGATTGAGAAAGAGACAGGTCTAAAGATTAAGTGTCTAAGATCAGATAGAGGTGGTGAATTCACTTCCAGTGAGTTTAATTATTTTTGTGAAGAACATGGGATAAAGAGACAGTTATCTGCACTGCAGACCCCTCAACAAAATTGAGTTGTGGAAAGGAAGAACAAGACAGTTCTAGATGTTGTTAGAACCATGATGCTAGAAGGAAATGTCCCTCATGTCTATTGGAGAGAAGTTGTAAGTATTGAAGTTTATATCCTTAATCGGGTACAAATCAAAGGTAATACAGGTAAGACTCCTTTTGAGCTATGGTTTGGTCATACACCTACTATGAAATACTTCAAAATCTTTTGAAGTAAATGCTATATCAGGAGAGATGAAGATATAGGAAAGTTTGATGCTAGAAGTGATGAAGAAATATTTCTTCATTATTCTACTAAGACCAAGGCCTATCGGTGCTACAACAAGAGATTGAAGAAAATGGTTGAAAGTGAAAATGTTAAGGTTGATGAAGACATTGCTAGACCCTCAATAACCTGTGGATATCATTCTGATGATCAGAATTATAGTACAAACAAGAGTTAGACTTCA
This sequence comes from Sequoiadendron giganteum, assembly GCA_007115665.2. Classification (NCBI taxonomy): domain Eukaryota; kingdom Viridiplantae; phylum Streptophyta; class Pinopsida; order Cupressales; family Cupressaceae; genus Sequoiadendron; species Sequoiadendron giganteum. The sequence continues at coordinate 344,201,916 of CM021102.1, read as the reverse complement.
AATCAAGTTTAGATTGTTTCGGCGAATCAAGAAGATCAAGAAGAAGGAGAGACTAGTGGAAGCACATAAGAGAGATCACAAGAGCCTAAAATTCAAGAAAAACCTAAGACTCCAAGGTATGTGAGATTAAATCATTCAGAGAATTAGATTATAGGAGATAAGAATAAAGGTGTCCAGACTAGGAGAAGACTTGTCGAAGAATACTATTTAATTTGAAAGACTAGGCCAAGTAATGTCAATGAAGCATGCAAAGATGAACATTGGATTGAAGCAATGACAGAAGAACTACAACAAATTGAGAAGAATAATACATGGATTCTTGTTCCTAGGCCTAAAGACAAAAATGTAATTGGAACTAAATGGGTTTTTAGAAACAAATTGAATGAATAAGGTGAAGTTATTAGAAACAAAGCAAGATTGGTGTGCAAAGGATACTCTCAGATGGAAGGAATTTACTTTGAAAAAACTTTTTCTCCTGTTGGTAGAATTGAAGCTGTGAGATTGTTTCTTTCTTATGCTACTTACAAAAACTACAAAGTGTATCAAATGGATGTCAAGTCAACATTTCTAAATGGTGAACTAGAAGAAGAGGTGTATATTGAGAAACCTAATGGATTTCAATTAACTGATCAGGGAGACATGATTTTTCAGTTGAGGAAACATTGCATGGACTCAAACAAGCCCCTAGAGCTTGGTATGAAAGACTAGATAAATACTTGTTGAAGCTTGGATTTAACAAAGGTACTGTTGATAGTAATCTGTATTTCAAGATTGATGATGATAAATATCTGTTTGTGAAAGTATTTGTTGATGATATCATTTTTGGAGGAGATGATGGTTTGTGCATGAATTTTTCTAATGAGATGTAGAATGAGTTTGAGATGTCAATGATTAGAGAGCTGAAATTATTTTTGGGACTGCAAATTACTTAGATAGATAAAGGAATCTTTATATCTCAGTCCAAGTATGTGAAGGAATTGCTAAAGAAATTTGATATGGAAGATTCAAAGCCAGTTGGTACACCCATGATGACCAGATGTAAGTTAACACAAGATGATTCTCCAAAGGAAAATTAGACTAGGTACAGATCAATGATCGATGGATTGCTTTATTTGACTCAAACTAGACCAGACATCATGAATGTTGTATGCATTGTTGCTAGATTTCAAGTTGATCCTAAGGAATCTCATGTGACTACTATGAAGAGGATTTTCAGATACTTGAAAGGAACAGTTGATTTTGGCATATGGTATCCAAAAGATGATGATCTTACATTAAGTGCCTTTACTGATGCTGATTGGGTAAGAGATGTAAATGATAGGCAAAGTACTAGTGGTGGCGCATTTTTCTTGGGGAAGAAGTTGATTTCATGGTTAAGTAAAAAGAAGAATGTCATTTTATTGTCTACTACAAAGGTAGAATACATTGTTGTTGCAAAAAATTATACTCAAGTATTGTGGATGAAGCAGATGCTAAAAGATATCAGAGTTGTGTATGATGAACCTATTGTCGTATTCTATGATAGTTAAAGTACTATAAATATTTCTAAGAATTCGATGTTGCATTCAAAGACCAAGCATATATCTATCAAGTACCACTTTTTGAGAGATAAAGTGAGTGATAAAGAAGTTAGACTGGAGTATGTGCCTACTAAGGAATAAATTATAGACATCTTTACTAAGTCGTTATTTAAGGATACTTTTGAGTATCTCAGAGAGAAGTTAGGGGTGATTACCCCTCCTAATCAGAACTAAGATGCATAGTCTTTGCATTAGTTTGTGCATTCATAGTCATATTTTGATCCGGATTGATGTTATGGTGGATGCTACTCAGGGGGAGTAGTCAGATGATTTAGATATGTGGTTAAGAGCTTGTGTACCTTTTCCATTGATGTCAAAGGGGGAGAAGATTAATGTGAAAAACTAAGGAGGAGAACAGTATGAGAAGAGAAATATGTAAAGGGGATATTGTTGGAGAAGAGTTAGTTGCGTTGATGGTGTATTTTTCACCATGTGTTGCCATCAATGCCAAAGGGGGAGATTGTTGGATGTTGTGGTTGTATTGCTAATATGTGGTTGTCATTGATGTCAACACTATTAGCATTAATGTCTTTAAGACTGTATATGTCGAGGATATTGAGAAAATTGTAATAAAATATGTTACAGGTTGTCTGTGAAGCAGTGAAGATCAGTGTGTTGGAAAGTTCAGTATGTTGATGATGAGAAGTTGTGTATTAAAGGGTGTTTTTTCCTATGTATGAAGTTCCTACTCTGTAAGTTTCAGAGGTGCACATAAATATTTGAGAAAGTTATAAAGTTACGTGTTCTAACAACTATTCTATTGATAAGTAGGAGGTATGCATGGGTCAATGAGTTCGACTCAAAAACTATATGGTTGAATCTTGATAGCAATATCATAGTTATTTTGTTACTAGAAATGGTGTTCACAAAAGAAGATAATATGATTTTGGCAATCTGAAGTGTTGCGTATGTTACTGAAGTGTTTATGGATGTTTCTAGATCATTCTCTATTTGTGTTTCATGTCTACATTGTTCATTGTGCTCACGATCCAATATTTTTTCTTGAGTGTTCATGTTTTTCATGTTCATGGCTGAAAGAGTGCTTGTAGCGTGTTGTCGATCTTCATGGAAGATTAATTCAAGGTGTTTTGTGTTCGAGGACATTGTTCTAGGTCTCTAATATGTTGTGGCTAACCTTGGTGGATGCACATTAATAATATTTATTGTTTTGGGCCGATAGTTTGCATTCATTCTATTATTTTGTTGAAGCCAACATGAAGCAATGTAATCTCTTGTTGCAGATATATATAAGCAATGTTTTCTCATTTGAGATGTATGGGGTGCGAAGTGTGTGTGTTCCATGTGTGAATAAGGTTCATATCATTCGAAGGAAGAGCAGAGAGTGAAGAAGAGTGAAAGAAAGTGAAGAAGTGTTCATGTGCTTAACCGAAACTGTACTCAAGCATTAGTAGATGCTACTTTCTTAGTTCAATTTCTTCATATGGATTTAATATGAAATTTTTATGTAAGACAACGAGTCTTCCTTTGAGCAATGAGGTCTAGGCAGTGTGCTTGAATGCATGTGCATTCCTTATTCATTTTCCTTATAATTTTAATAGGGTATAACTTGTCGATTAACCTCCACCATGGTTTTTCCCCTAACAAGGTTTCCACACAAAAATATTGGTTTTGTGTGTGTTTCTGATGTGGTGTTGATTCATGCTTTCACTGTTATTAATTAGATCTAAGACTAAAGGTTAATAAGTCTAAATAAGTTTGAAATTATGTGACAACTGATTCACCCCCCCTCTCATTTGTTTGCCCTTGTGTTGCCAACAAACACACATTTTCTCTTATTTGATCTTCAAAATGATTCTTCTACACATACTTAGGAGCCTTTGGAATATTTTTTGAAGCTTTTTCCTCTTCAACTGTCATCTCTTTTTCTTCCTCTTCTTCTTTTTCTTTTTCACTACAAGGGGGTTCATTAGATTCATATCATTCTATCATCACTAAGATTTGATTTGATTCTTCGTCCACTTTAGAATTTGCATTTTCAACTATCTTCTTTAGCCTTTTATTGTAGCATATATATTCCTTTCTCTTTGTAGAATATCCAAGGAAGATTCCTTCATCAGACCTTGCATCAAACTTTCCAAATTTTTCTTCATCTCTTTTGATATAAAATTTTCTTCCAAACACTCTAAAATATTTCATAGTAGGAGGTTTACCATACCATAGTTCATAGGGAGTCTTTGAAAATTTTACGAGCTTTCTTTTCCTCTATTAATAATGTACAATGTAGTATGAATAGCTTCTCTCCAATAGAAATTTGTTAGATTTGCTTCCTTCATCATGGTTCTTGCTACTTCTTGAACTATCATTTTCTTCCTCTCCACAACTCCATTTTGTTGAGGAGTCCTAGGAGTTGAAAAATATCTCTTTATCCCATGATTTTCACAAAATCTATTAAACTCATTTGAAGTAAACTCACCACCTTTGTCAGACCTCATAAACTTGATTTTGAAATCTATTTCATTCTCAACCATAGATTTAAATGCTTTAAAATTATCTAAAACTTATGATTTTTCTTTGAGAAATGTTACCCAAGTCATTCTAGAATAATCGTCTATTAATAACATAAAACACTTGTCACCTTAAGAGCTTCTTATTCTGGTAGGTCCACATAGTTCTAAATGCACCAACTCCAAAGCTCCTACAATATATTATTCTTTAGTCTTGAACCTCTTCTTTGTCTGATTTACAAACTGACACTCTTTATAGATTGTATTGATAGGCTTTGTAATATTTGATAGATCTCTCACAACATCAATAGATATGATCTTCACTAGGCTATCAAAATTGATGTGACACATTCTTCTATACCATATCCAACTTTAAATTATTTGTGACATAAAGCACTTAATGCCACCACCTTTGAGCTAATAAGCATTTACTTTTATCCTTGTTCCTGCAACAACTAGAGTTTTGGAGCTTCTTTTTCTAATCTCACAACCATCATCCTAAAACACCAAATTGTATCCTCTACTGCATATTTTTCCTACACTAATAAATTATGTCAGAGACCCTTGACATACAGAACATCATCTATCTTATGCTTGCCATCAAAGCTAATTAAACCTTTTCCACATATCTTAGCAGATGTATCATCACAAAACTTAACAAGATCACCATCATACTTTTTAATTTTAACAAACTTACTCTTATCATCTGTCATATGATTTGAGCATCCATTATTAGTTATCCAGTAATTCCTTTCCTCTCTTGCATGAAAGATAGTCAACATAGTTCCTTCAATATTGTGACCTATTTTCAGAGCACTTTCCTTCACACATATTTTAGGATTAGTATAATTATTTCAAACATTTAAAGCCATGAAAAATCATTCATCACTATCTTCACCTAAATAGTCAGATTCCTCATCATCAAATATGCCATTGTCTTTTTCAGCATAATAACTCTTCTTGATAGATTTACCTTTATGATCCTTATGTTTGTCATTTGAAACTTTGATTGGACAATTCGAAGCATAAGGACCTATCTTTCCACAATTGAAACAATCGAAAGGAAACTTACCTCTATATTTACCAGTGCCCTTTTTTCAATCTCCTTACAAAATTTGCTTCCACCTCATCAAGATCATCCTGATCAGATTCATCATCCTTCTCTTTCTTGTTGACTTTAAAAGTAGTTTCTTTACTTATAGCATCCTTACCAAACTCTCTCAATTCAAAAGAAATTAAAGCACCAAACATTTGATCTCTAGAATATTGATCCAAATTAAGAGCTTCCTCAATGATAAAACCTTTAGAACTATAAGATTTTGGAAGATTTCTCAAATCCTTTTTCACAACTTCAATTTATTTCAGCTTTCCACCAAGACCATTGATGGCATTAACAACTTCATCCACTTTGAGCATGTAGAATATAATATATTTTTTTAATATCATCAAGGCTTTGTAATTCTACATCTTTTCTTGCTTGACCTTATCATCTCCTTCATAAATGCTTTGCAACTTTTTCCATACATCTTTAACAATTTTTAGGCTTATCACCTTCCCAAGTTCTGAATCAAAAAGACCACTCAAGATATAATTTCTTGCTTGGACATTATTCTCATAATCCTTGACCTCATCATCACTTGTCAGACCATTAGCAGGCATAGTATGTCTAGTTTCAACTAATTTCAATACTCTAAACCTTAGAGAGACAAGAAAGGCTCCCATCCCAACTTTCCTGTAAGAATAATTCATTCCATCAAACAGAGGAGCTTTGGAACCCTTCCTATGCACCATCTAAATCTACCTCAAGAAGTTAAGCTTCTTCCAAGGAACCACAACTCTGATACCAATTGTTAGACACACATACCAACTAAGAGGGGAGGTGAATCAGTTGTATAGTAAAAAATTCTATCCCTCATTAACTATCAAACCATTACCAACCTTTATACCCTTATTAAGCCTCAACATAATATAAACATATGAAACAACAACACAATAACAACCATACACAATAGAACACTATATTTACATGGAAAATCCTAATTAGGGAAAAAACTATAGTTAGGATCAGCTCACATATATATGAATAACAACACCAAATACAATATAGGCTCACTTCCAAGGGCTCACTGTCCTAAAGAAATAAGAATAGAAGAAGACTATTACAAGGAGATTCACTACCTCAAAGCAACAATAAAAATCCACCACAACCATCTGCAACCTTCTGCTCATTGCCTCCAACAACTTCAGGTACACCGAAATGTTCACACCTTCTACTCACTACATTTGGTAGCTTTAGGTGTTTAGGTTCATACTCAAATCACCACACTTGATCACATTCACATCTCATAAAACATCTACTACATCTCCAAAAAATCACCTTACTTATATACCATCCACGACCTCAAACCACTTATCAAGGTTGGCCTCAAAAGAAATGTATGCACCTCAAAAATGTAACACCAAATAGGTCAATATCAAACACCTCCACGGTGGAAATAAGTGAAGCAAGACCACTCCATGGGTTAACTAGGACCCAAATCTACACCAACACACTTCTCCCTGCATCCACAATCCATGAAGTGCTTTTGTACATAGCGCTAACATGCCAAGTTAGCCAAACCTAAATTAGCGCTAACAATAATTAACTTCACACTTCACCGGGTTTGAATTTACATCTTGTGGACCACATGACAACACCATACAACATACTCTAGAATATTCCAACATCAACATGATACTCTACAACTCTACCACAACCACCTGAAAAAATATAATTTACTATCATCTTGTGAATTTGGATGCACTACCATTGAACTCCAACACATGAACCAAACTTGTGAAGCAACTCAACACTCGATACACCAAGGAAAGGTAGGTACAAACAATATTAGCACATTCCAAATCCCCAAGACAAGAACCTTCAATGCGGAGAAATACAGAGCAATCTCATTTCTCCTAGACAAATTTCTTCACAAGTAACACACTTTCAAACACAACTTCCATTGCCGCACGATCCAGAACCTGAAACTCTAGATATTTAACACCTCTAAAAACCTTTGATCATCACATCCAAACTACACAAGCACATCTTCAACTATGAATAAATTCTAAGCACAACACAAAAAACAACTTTGTCACCTTACACACTTTTTTATTTAGATTTTCTCAAAAGAACTTGGAAACCAAGTGAACTTGGTACATCTGCAACACCTTCTCATCACCACAACAAATTCTCATCAAGATCACACTAAGGGTTGATATCAAACCATGACACCTTCACAACATGACCATACTAGAGGTTGGAATCAATGACAACAATGATGACAACATAGTGTGACAATCTCCAATCTCCAACAACTCCAAATCTTCAATAGTATAATTTGTGAATCTTTCTTGCTCATTGAAGAGGGAAGCCTAGAATTCTACAACAATCCTTTGTTGGTGGAATAAAAACTTTTGAATTTTGAGAATTTACTCTTAACAATAACCTAATGCTTGCATCAAGCAAACACATATGATATTAGCAATAGATTTTAATTTTCAAAGTGAAAGGTGTATTTGCACTTGTAGTCACTCAATCAGGATAAAAGATTGAATTACAAGTACAAGTTTTTTGAATATAATTCAAAAATATCAGTAAGTGACATATGTTGGCACAAGGATTTGTAATATAATTTTAAGTATAAAGATGGAAGAATTTGAAAGCAAGTTTGTAAGAAACTATGGATTAAGAGTTTGAAGGAATATAGTTTTTTTTACATTGAAACATAAGTTAATTTTTTTTGTTTAGCTTTGCAACATTAACTAGTTTTATTCATATAATATAATGACATTATTATTCTTGATTAAGGGTAAATAGGTTTTAATCAACTTTTAAAACTCTTTTACGTAAAAAAATTAACATAAAAATAGATGATCAATAACAAAACTATATTAACAACTAAAAGATTAGGTTTTGAAGGGCCTAGACCATTTTACAAATCTATAATTTTTTTTTGAAATATTGTTATTCATCTATATGATACTCTAATTTGTTAGTAACATGTTTGAAAAGGATCGTCTTAGTCCTATGGTCAATCTATGTATATCATAACATTTTTAGCTATAATTTCTTAGAAAAACCTTACTCTTCCATATTATGCTTTGATAAATATTGATATTTTGTTCCAAAGATCCCATTCTAGGAAAGCGTGTATAAACAGTGTGTCCAATGTTACCCCTCAATGTAAGCATATGCATGAGTGATGGAGAGATAGACTCATGTACCATGTAGAATCATGTTGCAATTTCAAGAACCACATCACAAAATGTCATAAATAGTGATATATCAACATGTTGTAAGAGTTGGTATAGAATACTCTACATTATGCAAGATTTGGTTGAAGATTGTAGCCACCCAAGATCTAGGATTTTTTATGAAAGTACAAGAGAGATTAGCTATGTTAGAACAATGCTATTCTATCAAATAATGCAAATGATAGATTAAAATTGAACTTATTGTTGATTTACACATGAGAACCCCTTGGTTATATAGCCAAGCTGAGCTACATGATTAAACAAGATCATTACAAGTGTCTTAATCCTATGTCATGAGACAACACACATTAAATGACCTAAGACACAAGAAATAAATGACATAAGACAAGACAAGATCTAATGCCAAATAAGATTTTTAGAAAGATTCCTAGGACCTAAGTAAACTTAACATGTGAATAGGATCGACTAGGTGAACTAGTTAGGAAAATCACCTAATTCACACCAACACATGCAATATAGAAATAGCAAATATATAATACGTAAGATGTAAGCATATAAAATCACATCGTATAATCATAAAGTATAGTAATGCATATGTGTTCTTTCATGAAAGAGTAAAAAATTACATGTCTTAAGAGGTATATCTTGTTGCCTGTTTAGCTTTCTAGAAAGATAAATTCCATATTAATATTGAGAATGCAAAAAAGATCAATCATTATTCTTTAGGTTAAATTTTGGAATTCATTTGATTAACTATAAAAAAAGATTTATCATTTTGTAAACAAGAATGTTGAACATCACAAATCTACTCACCTAATCTTTAAATGATCCCAAATTAATACTTCAATTGAAAGCTACAAACAATGATAAAGATAAATAATTAATAATAAGGTTCTTGGAAAAAAAAGAAGATTATATTCTCTTAAAAAATAAACGTCATTCTCAACCTTTTGATAAAAACTCTCTATGTGCATATTCTACAATTTGACATTTTATAAGATGTCAAACAAAAAAATGTCTTCTTAATGATTCCATATTTTACATACATATCTTTCACTATCTTTCAAGATAGTTACAACTATAAAATCTAGCAAAATTCCTCTATGCTTTGTATTTTGATGGATGAAAAAAAAAACTAATTGAAAATAATGATACATAAAATTAGATAGGGAAAACCCCACTAGTTGAGCACCCTAACTTTGCACTTCTCAAAATCCTATGTGGAAATTTCAAATCACTCCCAATTTTTTACAGCAGCTTACTTGGCAAGTCCCCTATTTATAACTAAGGTTTCAAAGCCACATCATCAAATTTGATGCCACATCAACATGTCTTTTGCCAAGGTGTCCAAAAAGGCCCCTAAAAAAAGTGAGACCGATACGTGTGCATCTACATCATGTTTTGTCGGGCGCTAATGTGGCATCACATGATTGGTTGCTTTTTAGATCTCAAAAATACATTTCATTTAATTGTGGGTAGTCATCATCAACACTAACAACTTTAAAATCACAACTATTGATTTAATATTGTTAAAAATATTAAACATTTTATAAACAAATGCTATACAACTATAACTATTGAAACATGCTCAAATACTGAAGAAGAATCCTTGCTCAAAATTCCATATTTTACATATATGTCTACCAAGCAAGTTGCAATTACATCTGACTAAATTCCACCATCCTTCATATGTAGCTTCCTTGCGATTTCCATTCACATGATGCACCGAACTCTAATCCATTTCATTCGAAGTTTAGCTTCGCTTTCCTGCGAATGTAGAGTGAATCCGACAATAGACACATCAACGTCTGGACGCTGAACCCACAAAGTGGGTCATTGGAAATTCAGTTAATTGGCTTTACTCGTTGATTGGAATGAGATGGGACACGGTTCATATGTAGCTTCCTTGCGATTTCCATTCACATGATGCACCGAACTCTAATCCATTTCATTCGAAGTTTAGCTTCACTTTCCTGCGAATGTAGAGTGAATCCGACAATAGACACATCAACGTCTGGACGCTGAACCCACAAAGTGGGCCATTGGAAATTCAGTTAATTGGCTTCACTCGTTGATTGGAATGAGATGGGACACGGTTACTTAGAAGTTTCACCCTCCTCTATGATAAACTGCCGTCTTCCCTGTAACTTCAGCGATCAACAACTCGTTTTTATGCAAGGTACCTGGTTTCCTACAATCTATGTTCAAACTAAGTTCATTGACGTTATATTAGTGTGCTTTTCTGTATTGGAGTTCGTTTGATGTGGGATTAAAAGAATGTCTACTTTCCCCCTGCTATTAGTCCTGTTTTTCTGTCTGGTCAGCTCAGACTGTTTCACTACTGATGGTTCTCATCATCGGCAGGAACAACAGTCTCTCTTGGCTTTCAAGTCTTCCCTTACTTTCTCTCCCAATCATTCATTATCGAATTGGACTGTGGACATTCCTTTCTGCAAGTGGGCCGGGGTTATATGTGATACACAACAGGACAGAGTAATTTCCCTTAACCTCTCAGCAATGGGTTTACAGGGTTCTATTTCTTCTCGTCTGGCCAATATGTCCTTTCTTGAGACCATTGATCTCTCTGCTAATGCCCTTAATGGCTCTATCCCACCATCGATAGGAAGCCTTTCTCAGCTGAAGTATTTGTCCCTGAGAGGAAATAGATTAGGAGGTACCATTCCCTCCTCTTTGGTAAGCCTCTCAGCACTGGTGCACTTGGATCTGGGCCACAATATGTTATCAGGACATATACCAAATCATATTGCCAGTCTCACTAATTTAACCCTTCTTGATTTTAGTGTTAATCATCTGAACGGCACCATTCCATCATTGAAGGGGCTTAGAAATCTGGAACGGCTGTTTCTCCAAAAGAACCAGTTTGTTGGTACTGTCCCTGATGAATTTGGTCAGCTAGAACATTTGCATCTGTTGAAGATCAGCCATAACAAACTTTCTGGCAGAATTCCCGAATCAATCGGCAACTTGCGACAGCTGAAAAGGCTCTTTCTTCATCACAACCGCTTGTCAGATGTGATGCCGGTCAGTTTAGGCTACTGCACAAAATTACAAGTGCTTGACTTGTCTCACAATTCTCTGATTGGAAGAATACCACAAGAAGTTGGTAATCTCTTCCGCATAAAATTTTATGTGAATCTATCATTCAATTATCTAGAGGGTGCTCTGCCTCAAGAGATTGGTAAGCTTGTGAGTGTTCGAGCTGTAGACATTTCCCACAACAGGTTGGAAGGTGTGATTCCGGATACCCTTGGAAACTGCACTGCATTGCAGTATCTGAACTTATCAAGAAATGGCTTAGAAGGTTCAGTTCCCAATCTGCTTGGCAATCTACAAAATCTGAGATATTTGGATCTTTCTTCCAACTTCCTTGAGGGTGCAATGCCTCATGAGATTGGTAAGCTTGTGAGTGTTCGAGCTGTAGAGATTTCCCACAACAGGTTGAAAGGTGTGATTCCGGAGACCCTTGGAAACTGCACTGCATTGCAGTATCTGAACTTATCAAGAAATGGCTTAGAAGGTTCAATTCCCAATCTGTTTGGCAATCTACAAAATCTGAGATATTTGGATCTTTCTTCCAACTTCCTTTCAGGCACAATGCCCCTGTCTCTCAAAGGGTTAAAATTCCTTCATTTCTTAAATTTGTCATTCAATTGTCTAGCAGTAGATTTGGATGAAAGAAAATCTTTTGTAAATGCTAGTGCAGTTATATCCCTAACTGGAAATGTTGGCCTGTTCGGATCAAATATATCATCCTTGCCTGCATGTAGAAGGCAAAACAGTATTAAGGTAACCCGGCCATTGAGAAGAGTAATGGGAGGAGTAGCAGCTGGGGCATTTGGTATTACTACTTTTATATTTATTTTGGGATTTGTATGGACTAAGAGGTTGGATATGATGACCATCTACCTGCATAGGTGGCATCAAGCACTCACATTTGTCAGACTTGAACATCCAAAAATCTCTCACGAAGAAATTGACCGAGCAACAGGAGGATTCAGCGAAGTAAACTTGTTGGGAAGGGGTAATTTTGGATCAGTCTATAAAGGGATTTTGGATGATGGTGCTGAAGTTGCTGTGAAGGTTTTGGATTCAGGGAATAGGCACGTCCACAAGGATTTCACAGCGGAATGTATGGCACTGAAAAATATTCGACATCGAAATGTGGTTAAACTTATAACCACATGTTCGACCGACACCTTCAAAGCTTTAATATTTCAATTCCTGAGTTACGGAAGCTTAGAAAATCATTTGTATCCCGCAGATCATCCCTGTGAATTGGGAATCAGGGAACGACTAAACATAGCTTTGAATATAGCTCATGCCATCGAATATCTTCATCATCAGTGTGTTGAGCAAATAGTGCATTGTGATATAAAGCCAAGTAATGTGCTTTTAAGCGAAGATCTCGTGGCTCATTTGTCAGATTTCGGAGTAGCCATGGGCGAAAGTTCACCCGTCTCTGTTAATTTCAGAGGTTTGAAAGGCACTGTAGGGTATATTGCACCAGGTATGCTTTCTTAATCATGGGGTTTCCCTCTAGTTTTCAGATTCGATTGTTTCTAATAGTTTCAATTAATTGATTGCAGAGTATGGGGTCAGTTACAGGGTTTCTACTCGAGGAGATGTTTATAGTTATGGCATTTTTTTATTGGAAATGCTGACAGCAAAGAGGCCCACTAGCCCCATGTTTCAGGGGTATTTGACCCTCCGCAAATGGGTGAATGATGCACTTCTAGATCAAATGGTGGATGTAGTCGACCAAAGGTTGCGCCTCGATGAGATGAGCAATGGCATTCGAATTGCGCTTTCATTGCTCGGCATTGGTTTGTGGTGTTCGCAAGATTCCCCTGATGCACGTCCTCCCATGACAAAGGTGACTAATCTCCTGGAGATTGTCATAGAGGAGTTGGTCACGGGTACAAGATGTCTACCAATAAATGATCTATATGTTGTGTTGGATCAATTTCCAGAGCCACGATTTAATTAGGATGTGGTGGTTTTAGTTTTTATGCAGTATCAATTTGGTGGATAATTTAATTATTTTATTGAAAAGGTAAAGGTTGGTCAAAATAAGGTGTCATCAAAGATGTATAATAAAAGATTGGACATCAAAAAGTGTGAAAAATTTATAAGATTATTAAAAAAAATCATTTATTCATTGAATTTTGATACGAGATTAAGAAGTTCTATTATAAAAGTGAAAGAATGATGGCTATTATACATATTAGGGGAGAGGATCTAGTAGTTGAGCACCCTAACTTCACATTTCTAATTATCCTATGTGAAAATTTCAAATCATTCCCAATTTTTTACAGCAGCTTACTTGGCAAGTCCTCCGCATATAACTAAGGTTTCAGGGCCACATCATCAAATATGATGCCACATTAGCATGCTTTTTATCAAGGTGTCCAAAAAAGCCCAAAAAAAAAGTGAGACCAATACTTGTGCATTCACAACATGTTTTATTGAGTGCTGATGTGGAATCACATGATTAGTTTCTTTTTAGATCAAAGGAATACATTTGTTTAATTACGGGTAGTGATAATCAACAATAACAACTTTAAAGTCACAACTATTGATAAAATATTATGCATTATATAAACAACTACTATCACAACTATTGAAACATGCTCAGGGACTGGCTCCTCTTCCCTACTCCTTTGAAGAGTAGTAAATCAGTAGTTTACATTCCAGTTAATCACTTAATACATTTAACTTCCATTCAATTTATTGTTGTGCATTTTCTAGACAATAAACAAATTTGTCTATCATAATAGACACAAATTAAAGTTTTATGGGCGAGTGCATGGAAATGGGTAGCAATTCCGTGGACACCCTAAAAAAAAAAGTTTGAAAACCATAACGCGAGCGCATTATAACGCGCTCGCGTTATGTCTCTGTTAAGCCTAGGCTAGGTTTCGACAGCTACAAACAAATAATAACGCGCTCACGTTATTGACTGTTAAAAGCAAAAAAATAAATGCAAATCTCTCATTTGCATTTCGATTGGTTTTTTTGTTGCACCCACGGCCAAAAACCCCACAATATCGCGCTCGCGTTTTAGGAGGAGAATTTATTCACCAACAATCCCTATTTCTTCACAACGATGGCGCCACGCCGATGAGGAGCTATGAGAGGTAAGGATTCTATGGTTTTTGTTTTGAATTTGTTAGTTTTAGGTTGAATTTGTTAGTTTTAGGTTGAATTTGATATCTATTTGTTTGAATTTTTAGGAGATGCAAATCAATCTGCAAACCCTCAAAATCCTCAACAGGAAGACCAACCAAATCTTCAAAATCAAAATCAACCACAACATCAACCTCCTCCACCAATCACTCAACCCCCTCCTAGCACTCAACAAAATTTAATGAGTGAAATTGAGAACAACAAAAAACAAATTGAGGATTTGATCAATAGGTTGAGTGATCCAAATGGTTCAACCACAGAAAGAATGACCCTAGCAAATTCATTAAAAGATATGTTAACAAACGTAGATTCAATTAGCAAACAAATAACTGGATGGCAAGATAGGAGGCAGGCGGCTAGGGACTATTATGCAAATAAACTATCATACAAGGATGTGAAAGATTTAAAAATTACAAAAGGTGATTTGTGCTCATTATTCACCGACCCACGCACAAATCAAAATATTACCCTCAATGTGAAGAGGTTTCCTATCCATTGGTGCCACCACCAACAGATTAGGGACTGGTTTTATGATAGGTGGTATATGGTCTTCGATTACCCACCGTGCAACAATTACGACGTCCCGCAATATTTCCTTAGGAAACTATACAGTGAGTTCATATTGAACAAAATCCCAAATTATTTTAATATGAGGGATTTCCAGGAGAGAGGTGGGGGGTTAGCTCAGGATAGACTTGGTGCACAGTCGGATCCTACACTACAAGGTAGACGAGATCTCACTAGGCCACCTCATGAGCACGTTGTTATGCCTTCCGTCTTGAAGGAAAGTGCTGATGTAGAGACATTGCAGGCAATCAACACTTTGACCCAGAGTGTCATCCATCATACTAGCCCTATTCTATAGTGCCATCCAGGGGAGTCTTCGAGTGGTGGCCTTCGAACACATGTGTGTCAATCTTGCAGGGCTACTTGTTCACATGACCCCACCGACCCTCAGGAGATTGGTACGTAGGATCCGTCTGCAGCTATGGAGATGGAGAGGGCAGCTGACATTTTGCATGAGGCATATGGTATTGATAGTCAGGTAAAAGTTAGTGCATGTGTTCATTGAATTTAATTTATTAAATTTTGATTTTAAAATGCAAGATTAACTAAAAATGTTTTATGATTTTAATAAAATTGCAGGGTCACAGTGTTGAGACTGGATACAACAGCCCCCCAACAACCTATTTTTGTAGTACACCTATCGCTAGGGTATGTAAATAGTAGACAATTATAAGTTTATTGCATGTTAATAGCATTGTTTTACGAATGGTAATTTAATATGCAATTTTGGATGTTGAACAGACTAATATTGGAGGTTTTGATGGAACACTTCCTAGTGGCGGTGGATTTAATTACTCAAACCTTCATGCAGGTAATAGAATAAAGAGTTTAACTAATGAATCAAGTACTTAATAGATTTGTGTAGTTTATACATGCACATCATTGATTATGTTGAATAATTTGTTGTTTTATTTTCAGTTGTTGCGAGACGATACACCTCCGAATGCGACGAGGGCAATGGATATTGGTGTGACATCTGCTATAAAATCCTCGATGGCTCTAACAGAAGAGGTATGAGGCAACTTAGTAAATTTCAATTTACATTTGTTGTTATAGATGTTAGTTAGTGAAAAATCAAATCATTATTGATTCACGTAGTTTAATTTCTATTTGTATGGTTTATACAGGGCTTGAGCACGCCTGAGCATGGGTGTGAGAATATTTCCCTCGTGGAGAGAGATCGTGAGATGGCTGTAAGTGATTATTTTATCAAATATATCATTTTTTATAATGTAATTTATATATATTCATGTCTTTACTTCTTAGTGTAACAGTTAAAACTTCACCATGAACTAAACCCTAGGAGTAGCAAGAGCACTCCACGAGCGTAGCAAAAATGAGTGATAGACCTATCACCATCCGAGTGAAAAGGAAAGGGAAACATTTTATTTCCAGTGCATGGAGAGCAATGACTTTTGATTCTAGAGTCCTTTGTTGTATGCTTGCATGGCAGTTTTGTACATATTTTTTATTGGACATATTTGACATTGTATGCCTAGATGGCATTCTCGTAAGCCTATATGATTATTTTGTACATATATTTCATACTTATATCGATATATATTGATGTATGCCTACGTGGCTATTTGGTTAATATAAATATCTTTTATTGATGTCTGTCCATATTTGCATTCTAAATCGATGGTTCAATAGATATGAGTTACATGTATTCAAGTGTATACTTTTCAACTTACGTGTATACTTTGTGACTTACGTGTATTCGAGTGTATACTTTGTGGCTTACATGTTTTCATGCATATACCTTGTATTCATGCATATACTTTGTTTTAATTTTTTTATACTATGTATTCGTGTGTATACTTTTTGAGGCTTACATGTTTTTGAGTACTTGTACTTCCCTTATTGACATGTACATGTTTGACTTATTCACGTGTATAATTATTAATTGGTTAGCCCTAACATTGATCTATGCCATCCTCAATGCATGATCCTTGAGATGGAGTAAGAACACCCTCAAGGTCAAAAGGAGTTTCACATGCATTCTTCATAGGCTCATTTTGGTAGTGAAACCAAAAACCTCTTGCATCATTGAAACAATTTTTTTTTCCTTTATAGCAGGTCTGAAGCTATTATCATTCTTCGTCAGTTCTTCATGTATCCACTCCCCATTAATGGTTGTCTCATGACCTTCATGAAACCAAGCACTTATCTCATTTGTGATAGAAGAAATGTATGAAGATTTATCTTCCTCCTTATGAACCATTCATTATCATGAGAGATTGGTTCTTGTTAACCACTATTGATGAATCATGGGTCAATGAGTTTGACTTGTAAAACTACACGATTGAATCCTGATATCAATATCACAATATTTATATATCTAAATGTGTTATTTCCTTTAGCTAAAATTTGTGCTTATACTTATGTGATTGATGTATGTTTGTGTATGGGATCATAGTAATTTCTATTTGATGATGCTATTGTGTCTTTAAGGTTTATTTATTAAAGGGTGCATGAAACAAGTTTTAAATCCTTAAAAATATTTGAATTTCTTAGGTTTTTCTATTTGTCGAGTCTAGGCTCCGAGCCCGAGTCCAAGTCAAAAAATGGCTTGTCAAGCCCAAGGCGAGTCCTAGTCTTGTAACACTGGTGTGAACACATCGAAGAATAATGTATATGTCGATGAAGAGAGAACCCATCCTTGTTTCCAAACAAACCATGGTACAGATATGGTTGGTCGAGATAAAACATCACTCTTCTAGATAGTTCAAATGATAATATTTCATGGCTACAAACACACCTTCATTATGTGTGTTCTTGATCCTATTGAAGAAATGGTGGAACATGTTGTAGATCAAATATTGCAACCCTAAGTCCACAAGAAGGTTACTTATCCTTATTTCTGCAAATGTCTTTAAGATGTTCATCCTTCTTGAGTAATGTGAACTATTGATGTCATCTAGATCTTTGAAACTATCTGCAATCATGTGCAATATTGTAGAATCTAGAGCTATATCTAATACTACAAATGACTTCTCAATGGAATCCTGATAGCAATATCACAATTTGACACATTGTAGAAAATACCTCCCAATTATCAATTGATGAGCTAAAGGGGCTCTATAATAAATGTTTCATAAGTTACAACACTTGCTGAAGGTTTTGCAAATGGGGTTGCAAGCTAAGTGGGCTTAACCTTGGGGAAAAAACTTCGTGGTTAAGAGCTTGAGCTGGAGTATACTGGAATGGGTGACCTCCTGGGAAGGCCTAGTGCCTCACCTCTGTGAGAATCACCAAGATGTAATGAGTGCTAAGTGGGCCATTCAATATCATTTCAATTTTTTTGCTTTAAGCAACTTACAAATTTGCAACTTTAGACTCCTCCAACCTGAGGGATCGATCCGGTGGAACATAGCTCGGAGTGATTCCACGTGTTTCAGTGCAAAAGAGGATCATTCCTAGCGTAAAAATACCTATTTGGATGTGTTGGAACAGTTTCCTTGGTCACACAAGTTGTAGAACAAAAGTTGCACCACTTTGCAACTTTGCACTACTTGCATTTGATGCTTTTTCCATCAAGTGAAAATCTGCCACCACTAGAAAAAAACTTCAAGATAGCCAAAACCGAGAGAAGTTTTTGTAGAAAGGATCAACACAATCCTATAGGATCAGATGAGAAGTTTCTAAGCATCATGGTATCTGAGTAATAGCATGATGAAGTTTGCAGCCATTTTGCACTTTGGACCCTTAAGGGATCGATCCGGTGGAACATAGCTCAAAGCAATTCCACGTGTTTCGGTGCGAAAGAGGACCATTCCTACCATAAACATACCTATTCAGACGTATTGGAATAGTCCGCTTGGTCACATGAGTTGCAGAGCGAAAGTTGCACCACTTTGCAACTTTACACAACTTAAATTTGACACTTTTTCCATCAAGTGAAAATTCGTCGCCACGAAAAAAACCACTCCAAGATAGCCAAAACCAAGAGAGGTTTTTATAAAGGGTTCCAACGTCTTTCTGTAGGATTAGACGAGAAGTTTCTAAGTGTCATGGTATCCAAGTAATAGCATGCTGAAGTTTAAAGCCATTTTGCACTTTGGACCCTTAAGGGATCGATCCGGTGGAACATAGCTCAAAGCGATTCCACATGTTTCGCTGTGAAAGAGGACCATGTCTAGCGTTAACATATCTATTCAGACATTTTGGAATAGTCTGCTTGGTCACACAATCTACAGAATGAAAGTTGCACCACTTTGCAACTTTGCACTGCTTGCATTTGATGCTTTTTCCGTCAAGTGAAAATCCACCACCACGGGAAAACCACTCTGAGATAGCCAAAATCGAGAGAGGTTTTTGTAGAGGGGCTCAATGCGATCCTATGGGATTAGACGAGAAGTTTCTAAAAGTTATGGTATCCGAGTAATAGCATGCTGAAGTTTGCAGCCATTTTGCACTTTGGACCCTTAAAGGATTGATCCGGTTGAACGTAGCTCAGAGCGATTCCACGTGTTTTAGTGTGAAAAAATACCATGCCTAGCATAAAAATACCTATTCGGATGCGTTGGAGTAGTTAGTTTGGTCACATGAGTTGCAGAGCGAAAGTTTCACCACTTTGCAACTTTGCACTGCTTGAATTTGACACTTTTTCCATCAAGTGAAAATCTGCCGCCACGAAAAAACCACTTCAAGATAGCCAAAATCGAGAGAGGTTTTTCTAGAGGGGACCAACACCTTTTTGTAGGATCAGATGAGAAGTTTCTAAGTGTCACGGTATCTGAGTAACAACATGCTGAAGTTTGTAGCCATTTTGCACTTTGGACCCTTAAGGGATCGATTTGATGGAACATAGCTCAGAGTGATTTCACGTGTTTCGGTGCGAAAGAGGACCATGCCTAGAGTAATCATACCTATTCAGATGCGTTGGAACAGTCCGCTTGGTCACATGAGTTGCAGAGTGAAAGTTGCACCACTTTGTAGCTTTACACAACTTGAATTTGACACTTTTTCCATCAAGTGAAAATCTGCCGCCACGAGAAAACCACTCCAAGATAGCCAAAACTGAGAAAGGTTTTTCTAGAGGGGCCCAATGCCTTTCTATAGGATTAGACAAGAAGTTTCTAAGTGTGAACCCTAATATTGCAAATGCACAAACATAGCAAACAAAATAAATGTTAGATCAAATGCAAATGAGAATCAAGATTCCCCATGAAATCCATTTACAAAATTTAGATAGAAATGAAAAACGAAGAACAATGCAATAAACCAAATTAAATCTATCTAAACTAAGCAAACTATTGATCCCATGGGGGATTTGGTGCCAATTGAAGTGTCGAAATTGGCCCTTTCCCAACTCCTTTGTAAGCTTTGTGATTTGATCCACTTTGTTGGTTGAATTCCTAGATAACCTAACTAAGCACTTGATAAAACTAGATGAAATGGCTATGCTTGAAAATGGATTTGAGTGGTTTGAGAGAATGGTCAAATCTCCAAAGAGATTTGAGCATAACCTTGTTACAAATCTTGAAGATAATAAATGGTTGAGTGAAATGGGAAAAATTAGCTCTCAATGTGAAGAGAGTAACTTTGCATGTGATTGTGGATCATGATGAAATTGAGTATAGTAAGTTTACTCAAATTGTGGATGTTTGAATAAGAGGAAGAGTCTCTTATTTATAGATTTCCAAAATGGAAGAGAGAGTGAAAATAAATAATGTGGGATCATTCAACATCCAATGGCCAAGTGCCACTTGTCAAGATGTGAATGGTTGAGGAATGAACACATTTTGGTCAATGTGCATGATAAATGCCATTGGATTCAAATTTGAATTTTGAATGTGACATGTTGGGGGAAGAGAAGAATGGAGTTAATGTCACTTGGCTCAATGCACAAGGACATGTAAGAGGCATTGAATGCCTTGATGGAAGGACCAAGTGCATTTGAATTTGAATTCAAATTTGAGGGAATATTCCTTTTTGATGCCATGTGAGGGAAAATAGAGATTTAAATAAATCAAAGTAATTGATTTATTGTGCAAGTTGCATTCTTTAGAGGATTTTAGTGAGAGGGATTAAGTTAATCAAGATTTTGATTAATTTAATGAAGAATTAGATGATTTGACAATTTTGACTTAAATAGATGAATTAATTTAAATCAAAATTGAGAGGAAATGATTAATTAAATAAATGATTTGATTTATTTAACTAAGGAGGAATATGTTAGATTAAATCAAATAAAGTTTAATTTATTTAATTTAATAAGAGGACTTTAGAGATTTTAATCAAATAAAATGATTTATTTAATTAAATAGAAATGTAAGGTTAATTAAATTAATTGATTAATTTAATCACTAGAGGAGAAAGACTAAATGAATAATGATTCATTAGATTAAGAGACAGAATTACGTTGAAACGGTGAGAGTATGGTTCGGGAAGAAATGATGTTAGTAGTCAGGATCAAGTGTGCCAAGACGAAACTGTACATTTTCGATGTCTACGTTTTTCCCCTCTTTGAAGCAATGTACTTGTTGCATTGATTCAAAGAATAAACTACTATGATCAAAAGTTCAAAATTTCTCGATTTTTCAAATGCAAAATTTCTCAATTTTTGAGATGCCCCAATGTTGCCCCAGCGAGAAGGATTATGCTGGTATACTGCCCCCTTGAGAGATCGAGCAAAAATCTATGATTTTCTGATCGGGATCGCGATAAAATGCGAGAGGAGTGGTTCTATTGATTAGAGGACGAAAGATAATTCTTTAATGTAGACAATTCTAATGATGTATGGACAGCCATCGGCCATGGGTAGCCTCGTGTATATTTTGAGATCTCATACCTACTTTAGATAGAAATGTTAGTAAAGATAGAAGAATAAGAAGAATAAGATGGATGGAAGGAGGATCCACACAAGTTCACATTATTACCGATGATGATGATGATGATTTTCCTACCAGGAGTTGGGATTTTCAAAGGACCAATTACTTTATATTTGATAACACACATAGGTATGATGCATCAAGGTATAAAGGACCAGGATGGCATTGTACCTAATGCAATGGACTTTGACTCGTTAATCAGATAGGAGTATTCTTGTTCACACTTGACATACGAAAACCTTGCTAGGACAGACCTAACAAAGCAAGTATTCGCCAAGTTATTTTACAAGAATATCCAACAAGCTTAGCAGATAAAAAAGATAATGATCATTGCCCCATTCCTTTCTCTCTAAACCTGTTTTGTTTAGGCATCATCGAGAGGTCCTCGGAATGAGCGTAAACTAAGATAAGTCAATAAAAGACCAAATAAAGCAAACCAAACAAGCTAATGTTCTTCATAGCACTAGCCAAGACTAACTATTATGGGGTACCTGATGCTTATGTCCATTGCAGGAAAGCTTCATCCTAAGACATGTTGTGATCAGGGTTTTGATGGGACTGATTGGATGATAAGCTACCGATATTCAGAGTTGACCAACTTGCTGACTCACTAATCTAGACTTTCACGACTCTGATGATTAGAGTGTTCACTTTTAGACCTGCTAGACTTACTTCTGACTGGCCTACCAAAGGGTGAAGGTGATGATTGATTTTATTAGGAATGATGACTATCGTGGGTGAAAGCAAAATGAAATCGGTGCACCTTTTTGGGTTTTTCGAATATTTTGAGGTTGTTTTTGGTATTTTGAGATGCTTTACAAATGTTTTTGGTATTTTCACACTTTTCAATGTTTTTGGATTTTGTGTCTCAAGGGCCGATCAAGGATGGCCTTGCCTACGTTTACGCTCAGAGATGACGTAGTTTAGACGACAATTGACTTGACTTCTAATGAGATAGATGGGCAGACGGATTGCCATTTTATTGCGACGGACGCCTGAAGGAATGACCTAGGATGTAGACTAGATGGGCAAATGGATTGCCATTGCGATGAATGCCTAAAGGACTAACCTAAATGTAAACTAGATGGGAAAATGGATTTCCATTGCGATGGATGCCTAAAGGACTAACCTAAATTTCTCGGGGGATGATCAAATATCAACTTTGCCTACGTTCAAGCTCAGAGACAACGTAGTTCAAACAAGGTGGAAGACTGACAAGACTCGATGATAGAACTTTTTGAAGATTTTTTGAGATTTTCCAATGTTTTTGGATTTTTGATATGATTTGGATGTTTTTGATTTTCAGACTGATTCTGATGAGTTAGATATGTGATGATATCAGTGCTTTGTTTTGAGATTTTGTTGAAAACCAAGCTGAAGGTTGATTGATCAGATCAATGGATTGATAGTTTGACTAAGTGTGTTAAGTCAAACAAAAGTGATAATGCACTTGTAAAATCTAGGAAGTTGTGTTATCCTAGAGTAAACTTGTACAAAAGAGGATGGTTCGACTAAGTGTGTTAAGTCAAACAAGTTGATGATGGATTGGATAACTTGACTAAGTGTGTTAAGTCAAATAAGATGATAATACACTTGTAAACTCAAGGAAGTTGTGTTATCCTAGAGTAAAATCGTACAAGAGGATAGTTCGACTAAGTGTGTTAAGTTAAAAAAGGTGATAATTGATTAGATTCGATTGATCAAGATTGATGAAGCTTGGTTTGGAACAAAATTGTTTTGATGATTTGATGTGACGCTGACGTGCAAGTTAGATGCAACTGATATGGATTGCTTGGATTGATGTTCGATGAAAGATAAAGCTTGATAAGGAACATAGTCTCGTCAAAATATGCCATGGGCTAGTGATTTGACTTAGTGCTCACAAATTCTTGACCAATTTGATTTCATGTTTTCCAATGTTCGGATCGCCACATAAGTTAGAAGATATAGATCAAGATTTATTCCTGAACCAAGATGTAAATGTCTACCCCCAGTGTCTAGCAATGTTTGAATGGCCATGAATGGATTCTTGGATAAACATATGGATGAATGGATAGGTATGGATCATCTTGCGATAAGATAGGGGTGTTCGAATAGAGGATGCTCATTTGGATAATGCTTCAAGGCTCAAAAAACGTTGGGTAAAATAGGATCAATGAAAATGACCCATGTCAAGATGACTACCATAAGCAAGTGTAAAGTGTGCACCAAAATTTTCCAAGATCAAGATAACTTGGATTATGGATGCAGATATATGAACATGGATGGGATAAATGGTTTGTGGATGAATGGTTGATATGGATGGAATGATGGATTTATTGTGGATGTGACAAGATGTTTTCTCCTAAACTGACACACGTAGATGCTCGATTCTACACATGATGCTTGTTTGCTAGGTTTTCATCATGGTACTTGCTCAAAGCGCTGCCCATGTGATTTTCACTAGAGGACGATTTTTTTTTTTAATTATTTTTTTTACTATTTTTCAATCCTTTTTTTGATTTTTTTTTATTTTTGTATTTTTGTATTTTTATTTATTTTCTGAGAGATTTTAAGCTCATGTTGAACCACCTGGTGGTGCTGATGTAGATGCTTCTTTCATAATGTTCCATTGATATCTTGTTTGAATAATTTTCCTTGCCAAGATATGTGTACTTGAATGCAACTTTTGAGATCTCTGATTTGCTTTGTTGATACCAGAGTTAACTTCATCTTTGTGTGCACATCGCGATAGAGTGCCTTCTGAATCCTTATGATGAAGGTTCGTTGCCAACACATGGTGAATGTGAGAATTGGATATCATACGTGGAGGCATGGATGGAGTGTGTTTAGGAATAAAAGATGGATTGGTCGACAGTTTGGAACCTTTGACTCTCCAAACTTGGGAAGATGAGGAATAATGGATGGATATGAAAGTGTGCATGGAATTAGGACCAACTGCTTGATATACTTTGTACATTGCTTGAGAATCTTGATTTTTCCTTTGTGGACATATCTGATGGATACTTTTCCCTTGTTTATTTTGCCCCATAATTTCTTTGACTAATGGAGTTTGATAGGGATCATTTGTATTTTTTGGTATCCACTTGTATTTGATTTGTCTTTCATACTCTATTGCTTATTTTTCTTTGATAGCATTATTTGTGCTTTGATTCAACTTTTTCTTTTGATGTTGGTCCCTATTCGTGGATGGGGTGATGGGTGGATGAAGATTCGTGACACGGCTAGTTGTAGTATTGGCATTGGTTTCATCATAAGGATTCTTCGTGCTCCCTATGTTGACGTTTGCTTGTGACAAAGTTGCCCTCAGTTTTATGGAAGTATCACTGATACGTTTATATCCCTTGATTTCTAAATAACCAAGGCCTTGATGCTTATGATTTCCAACAATCTGCACTGGTTCCAGGATACCTTGTTCATGCAGACCTAATCCTTTGCCCTGATAATTCATCTGCTGAAAAAAACTTATTTGCAATAGGATATGATTTACCTTGGAAACAAGGTGCTAATCCTTCTTTGCTCTGTGGTGGATCTTCAAAAGTGATAGCTTCTTTATTGATGAGATAACTTGCTTTAAGAAAGGTAAGTGATCCAAGTTTATAAGTGATAGGATCCTCGATATGTGAGATGAATACCTAATTGCTATCTTTAGCTTGATCTTGTGAGATATCAGATTGTACTACTTCTTCAAGAAGTGTTGATGGTTCATTATCCCCATAAAAATCTTCCTCATGATTCATTTCATAGGAGGTTGTTTCTGATTCATGAATTTTGTAGGAGCCCTCTTCACGACCTATTTCTAATATGTCTCCATAGGATGTTTCTAATTTACAATTTTTGTAGAAGCCTTCTTCATGACCACTTTTTGATGTCTCTATATTTTTCTATATCTTGATTAGGTGTACAAATGTTAAGAGTAGGAGACTCTTGTTCCTTGGTAATGATGTCAAGAGTATGAGACTCTTGTTTTGAATGAAGATCATCTATGTGTCCATCTAAAGAAAGCATCTCGTGGGTAGATGGAGGGGTATGTGCTATATGGATATGATCATCTCATATATATAGGAGAGTGTCCATTATATCACTGTAGTAGCTTGGAGATACAAATTTTTGATCTTGGTTAATGTTGGAATTTCTTTCAACATGCTTTGGATCAAGTTCTTGACATGGATCAATTTCAAAGGATGGATTACTTTCTTGGATATCTTCATCAGACATGGAAAGTGGCTTAATATCCTCTTGATCTTTGAGTGGACTTGGATAATATGGTTAATTAGGGATTCCTTCAATATCTGTAACCATGAGGTCAAAGGATGTCAATATGTCTTGGGAGGGAACATTACTAGACCTTGGTGATAGATGTTGATCATGCTTTGGAATAAAGTCTTGAGATATGTCCTCTAACTCATTAGCTAATGTAGAGACATTGTTAACAAGATCACTGGTGGATGGATCTTGGTTTATGTCAATATGATCAAATAACATCAACACTCCTTCAAATAGATCTTTGTAGGAGGGGTCTTGATTATGACTAAAAAATGGCTCTTGATGTACGTTGATTTGATCGTTGGATGAGGTGGAAACATTTTTAAGGTGTTCATGAATGGATAGATCTTGATCATTGTTTTCAACAATTGTTGTGGGAATCTGTTGCAAGCTTTGTTGAGCGAGTAATGCTTATATTTGCTGCTAAGCGAACAACACTTTTTGTTGGTCATGTCGTTGTTGTGCCAACAATGCTTTTTGTTAAGATTGTTGTTGAGCTACTTGTTGATGGATTGCTTGCAATAGTGCCCAAAATTGTGCTTGCACCTGCCGAGCTTGGTGTTGGGTTTGAGCTTGAGCCTGTGCTTGTTGGGATACTTGAGCTGCTTGTGCAGCTTTTGCGGCTTGTTGGGTGGCTAATTGTGCTTGCGCTTGCTGAGTAGATAATTGTGCAGCTTGTTGAGCGGCTAATTGTCCAGCTTGCTGATTTTGAAGTGCTTTTTGTTGGGCAACTTGTCGAGTAGCTTGCAACGTCATGGTGAATGAATTGGTTGTGTTGTGCCTTGGTGGTGATGGTGGTGGATTGGGGATGGTGTTAATTGTTGGGGTTTATTGAATGGTTTCCATTGGTTATAGAGCAAGTAGATTTGGAATGCATCCTTGTGGTGTTTTCTTAGGATCATGGACAAATTGATTCTAGATAACGCTCTGATTCGGTGTGATGTTTAGATTCGGCATGATAGATTGAAATTGAACATTGTTGTAGTTGGGAATCATATTGCCTTGATTTAGGTAACTTTGATTTTGCATGGTTTTACCTTGAATTGGATCAATATCTGAAGTCGTTAACATATTGCTTGGATTTTGAACAACATTAGTTTGATTTGCAACCATATCTATCTCAAAGTTTACCAAATGTGGATTTGAAATGGTCATTTTTGACAAACTTGTATTTGGCATGTATGGATTTGGTGGGATAGTGTTGTTTGGAATAAGACTCATGCATTGATTGTTCAGTTGATAGATTTGTAGGTTTGGACTTGTATTTAAATCTATCATTGGGAAAGGTGTTCCAAAATTCAGATTGGGCATGCTCACATTTGTTGTACCATTGAGGTTTGGAGGAGATGATGATTCCATGCATGAATGTGAGTTTTGATAATCAAGTTGTATTGTGAGACTTGGATAGTTTGGTTGACTTGGATTACTCATGATGTATGAATCGAGTTTAAACTCCATGCTTTTCTTGTGTTTTGACCTTGTTGACCTTCGAGGTTTTAGGACCAATGATGAGATGGAGGATGAAAGGGGTGAATGATATGGATGTTTGAACTTTTAGGAACTTTGGATCAATGCTAGACTTTAGGAATTGTTTTGATTCGCTAGTTTGACTAGGTGTATTAAGCCGAACAAGATGATGGTGAACTTCTAAACCCCAGGAAGTTGTGTTATCCTAGGGAAAAATCGCATAAGAGAATGAAGTGGCTAAGTGTGTTCAGCCAATCAAAGTGATCATGAACTAGTAGACCTCAAAAAGTTGCGTTATCCTAGAGGTAAGTTTATTCAAGAGGATTGATAATTCAACTAGGTGCATTAAGTCAACCAAGGTGATGTTGATTTTCCAAAAGTCTAGCATGAATGATGTTTTCAAAATTCCAAAAGTTGTTGGTGAAATGGAATTTGATAAATTTTTGGATGGATGAAGTGTTTTGACTTGATCCTAGATGACCCTATGAGGACTTACTTACAAGACCACTGTTTTGAAGAACATGTTTTTCCCTAGGAGTAATTCAAACCAAAAGACCAATGTTTGCATGAAAACCATAAGACTCAAAAGAGACCAAGCACATGTGTGGTTCAATTGTCTTTTATCTTGCCTTAGTGAATCCTTTTTTACCAAAAGCACATTCTTGATTACATTTCAAATTGCATGTCTAATGTCCCACTTTCTTTTCATCCCACAAGGTCCATTATGTGGAAATCAAGGAAATTAGGGCAAAATTTTCCTAGGTTTAACCTTAGTGAAAACAAATGATGACAAAGTCCAAGCACTTAGAAACCTCTAAGGATATGATCCATAGGGAAAGCAAGAGTACTTAAATTTGTCAAAAGGTATTTGTTTCCTCCAAGGGGTTTGAAATTCGAAGTTCTTTGTGTATGTTTGTTTTCAAAAATTTTTGAGAACCGAGCAATGTGTTTTCCACTTCCAAGCACTTTTTACAACCCTAGGATGATGAGACAATATTTTGTTGGGTTCCCACTTGGACGAATCTAGCTGCACATATTTTGTGCAGATGGCTAAATGATTGACCACACGAGCTCCCCTCCATGACACACACTTCTCGGGTCAGCCAAAAATTAGTACCCATGAATCTCCCATGGCATACTTTCCATCTCCACAATAAAACCGCATGTATAACATGGGGCGGCTTCAAAGGACATGACCTTTTGCACCAACAAAATAGATAAGGTTTTGGCCTTCTACAAATTTGGTTCATAATCAAGGTACCCATTCAAGAGGCCACATGAGATGCAAGATCAACCCATATAAAGAGTATCACCTGCTTGTTCGTAGGAGCTCCTGTAATGATGAACTTTTCTCACCATTCGAATTTATATACCGGTTGGGAATAGCTTGGCGTTTAGCTCGTTACCGGTTTGAGTCATTCCCTTGGGGTGAGTACTTTTTCCCACCAAGGTAGGCCCTCTAAAGGTATACAATAGCGAGTAAGTACATTCGTAGTTCGATCGACCTTTGTTGAAAAAAAAAGGGAGAACACTCGCAATGCCTTTTTCTCACACTAGACAAGTTTGTTCAATTTTAAACCCAAAAAATGAAGTGTGGAGGTAATAATTTTCACAACTTAATATCACAAAAATACTTTTAATTCTCAAGATCGCCGTGAGGCGCGAGAGAAGCACATACACCTTTTTAGATGATATTACTTTGTTAAAAGGATTACAAAACATCAAATACACATGTTCATTTTAAATCCTCCAAACAAGAAGTGAGTTCTTTTTAAAGCACCAACTTTGAAGTGTGAGAGTTTCCTTGTTCGATTCTTAAACCTTTAAACAAAATCTAGTATTTTGTTCCTAAGGTTCCTTTTAGCCTTTTGCAAACTTTGGAAAAGAAATTGTGTTTGTTCTTTTTAGAGCCCAAAAGAAATTTTAGTATCCTAAGAGCATGAAAGTAAAAAAATTCCTTAGAAAGGGATTATAAGTTCTCCCAAAGTGTTTAAAAATGCTTGATACAATGATATGATAAATCCATAAAGAACCCTCGGCCTTCGTTTTTCTTCCTTCACTTTTGATCAAGAAATTTCCTCTTTTGGCAGTTTCCAACAATTGTTAGATTTTTTTCATTTTTGACAATTTTAAATACATGACTTTGAGAGTCCTATTTTTTTTCAAAAACTTTATAAAACTAAGATAGGATGAATTTCCAACTAACATATGAAATTGGAAACATGGGTTTTGAGTTATTAACAAAAAAAACTTTCAAAAAACTAGGAAAAAACACTAAAATGTCATTTTGAGGGCCAAGATGAAAGTTGCAAGCCCCCAAAATGTGCCAAAATTGCCAAAATCACCACCAACCTATCTTTGATATGTTGTCAATCCATATGCCACCTCATAAAGAAACCACCTGTAAAATTTCAGCCAAAACCCACATCCGAGTCAAAAGTTATGACCTCGGGAAGTTTCTTGCATCATAATTTTTTTTTTTTAAAACCAAAAATTTGCAGGTGTAGCGCAGTTTGTAAAAAGCGGCACAGTTTGGACAAAAGTGGCGCTAAATAGTGCTGCATGTTTGACTGTGAGCGGTGCTCTGCAAGAATAGAGACCGAATATGCGGCACAATATGGTCAAGCGATGTAGTTTGGGAAGTGGCTTTGTTTGAAATTTTAAATTTGACAGGCGGGAATGTAGAAGCGGTGCAATTTGGGAAAATGTGGTGCAATATGGCGCCGCTTTACTAAGAGTGGTGCTATATGGCGCCATGCGGTTGAAAGCGACGCATTTAGAAATTTAGAAGTTCCACATGTGGGAAAGTAAAGCAACACAGTTTGGAAATTTTACGTGGTTCAGTAGAGCACCACACCTCTAAATGCAGTGCAGTATGAAGCCACGGCTCTGGAAGCGGCGTAATATAGCACTGCGGAACTGTTAAGCAGCATAGTTTCCTGTGACCTGCAAAAAATGTTAAAAAGCACAGAATTTTGAGAAAAACATGGTTAGAACTCGAGAGTTGCCCTCCTTCTAGTGCCAAAATGTGAACCGTAATCCTGCAAATGCACAAACATAGCAAACAAGCATAATGTTAGATAAAATGCAAATGAGAATCAAGATTCCCCATGAAATCCATTTACAAAATTTAGATAGAAATGAAAAATAAAGAACAATGCAATAAACCAAATTAAATCTATCTAAACTAAGCAAACTCTTGATCCCATGGGGGAGTTGGTGCCAATTGATGCGTCAAAATTGGCCATTTCCCAACTCCTTTGTAAGCTTTGTGATTTGATCCACTTTTTTATTGGGTGAATTCCTAGATAACCTAACTAAGCACTTGATAAAACTAGATGAAATGGCTATGCTTGAAGATGGATTTGAGTGGTTTGAGAGAATGGTCAAATCTCCAAAGAGATTTGAGCATAACCTTGTTACAAATCTTGAAGATAATAAATGGTTGAGTGAAATGGGCAAAATTAGCTCTCAATGTGAAGAGAGTAACTTTGCATGCAATTGTGGATCATGATGAAGTTGAGTATTGTAAGTTTACTCAAATTGTGTATGTTTGAATGAGAGGAAGAGTCTCTCATTTATAGATTTCCAAAATGGAAGAAAGAGTGAAAATAAGCAATGTGGGATCATTCAACATCCAATGGCCAAGTGCCACTTGTCAAGATGTGAATGGTTGAGGAATGAACACATTTTGGTTAATGTGCATGATAAATGCCATTGGATTCAAATTTGAATTTTGAATGTGACATGTTGGGGGAAGAGAAGAATGGAGTTAATGTCACTTGGCTCAATGCACAAGGACATGTAAGAGGCATTGAATGCCTTGTTGGAAGGACCAAGCCTATTTGAATTTGAATTCAAATTTGAGGGAATATTCCCTTTTGATGTCATGTGAAGGAAAATAGAGATTTAAATAAATCAGAGTAATTGATTTATTGTGCAAGTTGCATTCTCTAGAGGATTTTAGTGAGAGGGATTAAGTTAATCAAGGTTTTGATTAATTTAATGAAGAATTAGATGATTTGACAATTTTCACTTAAATAGATGAATTAATTTAAATCAAAATTGAGAGGAAATGATTAATTAAATAAATGATTTGATTTATTTAAATAAGGAGGAATATGTTAGATGAAATCAAATAAGGTTTAATTTATTTAATTTAATAAGAGGAATTTAGAGATTTTAATGAAATAAAATGATTTATTTAATTAAATAGAAATGTAAGGTTAATTAAATTAATTGATTAATTTAATCACTGGAGGAGGAAGACTAAATGAATAATGATTCATTAGATTAAGAGACAAAATTACGCTGAAACACTGAGAGTATGGTTCGGGAAGAAAATGATGTTAGTAATCAGGATCAAGTGTGCCAAGATGAAATTGTACATTTTCCATGTCTACACTAAGTGTCATGGTATTCAAGTAATAGCATGTTGAAGTTTGCAGCCATTTTGCACTTTGGACCCTTAAGGGATTGATCTGGTGGAACATAGCTCGGAGCGATTCCACATGTTTCAGTGCAAAAGAGGACCATCTTAGCGTAAACATACCTATTCAGATGTGTTGGAACAGTTTGCTTGGTCACACAAATTGCAGAACGGAAGTTGCACCACTTTGCAACTTTGCACTGCTTGCATTTGATGCTTTTTCCATCAAGTGAAAATACGCCGCCACGAGAAAACCACTCCAAGATAGCCAAAACCAAGAGATCTTTTTCTAGAGGGGCCCAACGCATTTCTATAGGATCAAACGAGAAGTTTCGAAGTGTCAAGGTATCCAAGTAATAGCATGTTGAAGTTTGCAGCCATTTTGCATTTTGGACCCTTAAGGGATCGATCCGATGGAACATAGCTAGAAAGCGATTCCACGTGTTTCAGTGCAAAAGAGGACCATGCCTAGCATAGACATACCTATTCAGATGTGTTGGAATAGTCCGCATGGTCAAATAGGTTGCAGAACGAAAGTTGCACCACTTTGCAAATTTGCACTACTTGCATTTGATGCTTTTCCCATCAAGTGAAAATCCGCCGCCACGAGAAAACCACTCGCCACGAGAAAACCACTCCAAGATAGCCAAAATCGAGAGAGGTTTTTCTAGAGGGGCCCAACGCCTTTTTGTAGGATAAGATGAGAAGTTCTAAGTACACGGTATTCGAGTAATAACATGTTGAAGTTTGCAGCCATTTTGCATTTTGGACCCTTAAGGGATCGATTCGGTGGAACATAGCTCAGAGCGATTCTACGTGTTTTGGTGCGAAAGAGGACCATGCCTAGCATAAACATACCTATTCAGATGTGTTGGAACAGTCCGCTTGGTCAAACAAGTTGCAGAAAAATGTGTAAAATTTGTTTACATGATCTTTATATGACCTTTTTCACATTGTTTACATTTCAAAATTCAAAGTTTGCAAATTTTCCTACTCAAGGCGTTTACAAAACAAGGAGCTACCACACGAAACATGAACTCCAACCTTAAAATATTTGATTATATCTCACTATGTAATTAAATCTTATTAGAATGCCTCTGGCACTTTGTTCTCTCAGATCTTTTACAATGTCACTCATACATTCAAGATTCTCTTTAAATGTCTACATCATAGGTGCTCATTATAAGGTTGACTTCAAATGAGTAACTTGAGATTCCCTCACTAAGCTTCACATGCTCTCTTATAATGGCTTGAAATCAAAATTGAGTTTTTTCAAAATCATCAAAATAAGTATGTTGCATTGCTTTTTTGGCTGAGATTCTCTTTGATGGCTCTTAAATCAATATTTTCTGCAACGAAAGATCAATCAATTTTTAGTAGTTTACTTACAAATACGCAAAGTAAAAGAGAAAAATAAAGAGCATCCAAAATGGAAATGAAATAAAAATAGATGGAAGGCACTTACAAATGTTGCATGCAGGCATCAAAATAAGGATGTTGCATTGCTTTTTTGGCTGACATTCTCTTGGATGGCTCATATATCTGCATTTTTTGCAAGGGGACACCAATCACTATAAAAGAAGATAGCATTGGCATCAAACAAATTAATGTGCATACAAGTATAAATTAATAAGAACCAATGTGCATATACTTACAAATTAATCCAAAGAACCATCCGGGTATGCTCTACTCTTTATTGTGTCAAGTATTGTCTCATGGTCAGACTCACGGACCTTCCATAACGTCTCGTTCAAAGGTCTACCCCCATATTTGGTCAAATGAACATTGGATGCCATGACAAGGTTTGAGTAATGAAGAATCTTACGATGAATGTCAAAGTCTTGAAATAGCCAATGTTTAACACTTGAATGTGGGTACCTTCTAAGCCATGTTCCAGTAATCACAACTGAGCTTGTAGGGTATTCAATGTTTTCTCCATCTATAACTGGGGCCTCCAATTTTTTTTGGTCTCAACACAATGACACAAGTAATAGTCTGTTCCCTCTTCATTGTCTTCATTTGTAATAACTGCATAAACATGCCCTGCATTGATATGTGCAAAAAGTCTCTTGAAATTTGTCAACATTACGAATATGGTACAAAGTAAGATCTAACGATATGGAATTTCAACAACTAAGAAAGTAGATATATCACCTTGTTGAACTAGATCTGATATGTGGTCAAAGTTGACTAATGATTCTATTTGTGTCAGTTCCAATGCCATCAGAGGGTGATACATGTGAAATGGGCTAAGATAACTTGTGAACCATTTGTCAACCCACTCCCTTGACTCACAATAATTCTAGGCTTGCATTGTACACGAAGAAAAAAAAGCATGCCATCTTTCGTGTATCAATACTCCATGAACCTGCATTTGAGCTAAGGAAAGAGTGTACCTCACTCGATCCTATTAGTGTACAATAGTCTTCATATGGTGCAATGTTAGTATCATCCATCAACCAAAAAAATCTATGAACTAAAGATGTACCTTCATTACCTGGACCCATCAAAGCATTACACCACTCGACGATTGATTTTTCATATGTCAACTTTGCACTATATTTATACTTTAACTCTTCTCGTGCTAATGCTTTTTCACACATGCTCCTGCACCACCATGCTCCCCCTTTCCATGTACGGCCTCACAATAGTTCCACATATGTTGAACACCTGTAATGACATGCATCTTGCACAACTAGTAGAACATGCGTGAGTTCTTGAACTGTGCTACACAGTTATCAAACCATATTATATGTTGATCGTATTGTATGCCCCTCTAAGCCAAACCACTGTAGAACATCTAGAAGCAACCTTTCACGAACTCTAGAGAATGTGTGCGATCATCACTAATGTAAAAGTGGTACTCCCTCAATACCTTCCTTTGCTCATCTGTACTATCAGATGCATGAATGAATGCTATGTGCACAAATATCAAAACTTGTGTGGAGTTATAATACTATGACTACACCTCATTGTGTGGTTGTAGAGTGTAGTTCTCTGCAAAGTCAACCACAGATACTATGCTTCCAACTAGAAAGGTGTCCTTGCATAGCTTGAAGTGCATGTCCAACCATCGGGCTCTATGGGTATGCATTGCATACTTAGATAGTATACTATCATAAAATGTGCTCATAAATTGGTACACTGGAATCTTCTCAATAACCAAATCACACCTTTTTTCTTGAGACCCATCTTTTGTAGCATATGCCACTATTTTATACTTCCCAAACTCTACTAGTTTTTATCCCACCTCATCTGTGCTTTCCATATGTTGACATACTGGCATATGCTGGAAGCCACCATAACATTCGCATGAACCATCCAAGCATGTTGTCCTATAGAATATCTGGCCATCATCTATTTCACATAAAATTTTTGATAAGAACTCTCTTGAAGATTTTGGTGGGGCTTCTATGCCACAATCCTGCAAAACATCGTTAGTATGCAAATCTAAACATATAGAATGATAAACATCATAATGGCTAGAAAACTCAATATATAGTCTACAACAACAAGTAGTGCATGTGTGATTTATCTTGACATAAAAAGGTTTAAGCATTTCAAAAAATCTTTGAAGAATACTAATTTGAGGATAATCATTTTCAAATTTCTGAAAAAATTGGGTTTGAGTCATATCCAAAAAATGCTTTGGATGTGGCTCATGATTCCAACTACCGGTTCTCCTTCTTACCACATCCCCTTGATTCAGAGACGGCCTTGTGTTATTCTTCCAATACTCTTCAATTAGTGTTCTCAAGGCTTGGACAACTTCTTTATCTTTTCATGATAGTCTCCTCGAGAATTCCCATAGTTAATTTGTATCATTGCCCTTAATTCTTTTTGTCCTTTGAATGGCTCTTGATAAATTTTTTCTACTAATTCCCATATCTTCACTAGTCTTTAAAATTAGACGAGCTCTCTTTGTTTGACAACTTACCAAAGTCGATGTAATGACACATCTGGTGACATTACTATCCTTTGAGCATGAGGTCTTACCCACACTCTCATAAGAATCCATTAGATTCTTCACAATAGTGTCTTCACTCAATGCATTCGATGTTCTCAACCCAAGAGTCTTCATGATGTTCCTATACTTTACACCCCGCATCATTTCAACAAATAGTTGACATCTTGCAGTCTCATTTAGCCTTTCAAAGAATCATTCCCAAATCTTATCAGCATATCTTCTACAAGTGCGTCTTGAAATCTTACCTTCCATGTGCTGCAAAATCTCATCATCAATATTAATCAAATACTTTGGCTTTCTATGCAAAATTCTAGGTGGTGTTCTCCTAGGTACATACATCTCAACATTAGGAATTTCATCAATATTTAATTGAGGTGGGCTAGATTGCGTACCTTCGATTGAGGGTGGAGAAGAAGACATACCTTGAGGTTCATATGGGGATGATGGCTAACCTTCTTCATCAATTCTGAGTGATGATGTACTCTCAACTTGAGATGTGTTGGATGGTGTCCAACAATATTCACTGGCGGTACATGGTGTCCCTCCATATTCACTTGCAGTAGATGGTGTCTGTCCATATTCATTTGTGCTAGATGGTTTCCCTCCATATTCACTTGTGCTTAATGGTGTCCCTTCATATTCACTTGTCATAGAGGGTGTGTCTCCAACTACAGTATCTGAATCTATCTTATGACGATGCTTTCACATTCATGCCTGTTGTGCTGCCAATTCCCGTTCTCTTTTTTATAGTTGAGGTTCCTCTACAATTAGGTTGTTTTCATCAATCATTTCCAATTTCTTCTTTTCATGATATGCCGCCACCCGAAATCTCTCCTTTTCTTTCAAGGTTTCGTTCTCTTCGTCTATTAGTTTCCTCTTTGTCTTTTTCTTCGGCATGGCGGATAATTTTATCTGTACCATGGTAATGAGATGAATATTAGTTCCTAAAAAATGTATCCATTCAAGTTAATTGAAAAATATATGTCATTGAAGGCTTCATTTAAATAATACTTACAATCATTGTTTACAAAAGTTAACCTAGCATGTAGACAAATGTGTACAAACTATGGAAGCACTAGGCTGGCCAGAGCACATTTCTAACTTAAAGTGAATAACCATGATGGTGATTCTGAAAACTAATGAGTGAATGGAATTGTGAGTGTTTGATAATTTTGTGGTGTAGGAGCACGTTGACAATCTATGCTTCCATTTTGAAATTAGATTCAATTTTGTGTATCTTCATGTTATAAGAGGGTCATTAAAGACATTTTCCATGTACCAGTTATATGATCTTTCAAAGGTGGTTGTTTGTTAGTTATAGGAATTGGGGGGAGTTGGTTTTCATTGAAAAAGGTTTAAACAATCTCCATTGGCTCGAAGGGAGGATTTTTGTTCATTTTGAAATCTATTTTTTTGATAAAAAAATGCTCTTTTGCATAAATTCACTGGTTTTTTTGCACTTTTGTGCACTTGTACGCATCTATACAGCCTCCCCTTGATAGAAAACTAATATAATATTGTAGGAACATGTCTTAAATCTCTAATGCATCAGTTTTGAGGGCTTAAAATTACGTTTGAAGGGAGCAATTGACAATTTTGTGAAACTGCTCATTTCAAGCCAATCAAGGGTTTGAGTAGGATTTAATTATGAAATGACCATCCCACCTACTGTTATGAATTTTTTCTTGGTGGGATGGCATGTACATTGTTGGAGTAGGGTCTTTTATTGTTGAACATTCCTTGGAATGAAACTAATGACAATAGGATGGGTTTCTTAGCTCAAACAAGCACTTTTCCATGAGAATTTGAGGAACCAAGGAGTGATTTTGAAAAAGTGTTGAAGGAGTGGTCTATGTGATGAACTTTTGACCTTGTGTAGGGTATTTTGAAGATGTTTGATGCTTTGGAATGGTCTGGGAAGGCCCAGATATAGGAGTTTCTATAAACCCTCCCTCTTTGCATTGAAAAATGGGGGTTTTTGTATTGGAAGCCTAGTTGAGCGGGTAAGGTCCTAAGACCTAGAAATTATCTTGTTTTGAGACCTAATTAAAGACTTTTTTTTGGGTTTGGAAGTCTGGTGTGAAGATCTAAGGTTAGTTCCTTTGTAAAATTGGCCTACTTGGAGGCCTAAAATAGTGAAAAGGTCAATTTTCTTAAAGTTTTCCCAAAGGAGTCATGTGATGGGTTAAGGTGTGTCTTGAAAATTTGAAATGGGTGCTACAATAATTCTTTTATTTTCCTAGTGTCTTGGAAAGTTTTGGAGTTAAGGGCCCAAAACTGGTTTTGCACAGTAACTAGATTCCAAGGGTGAAATGTGGGAAATAATGTTTATGTTTGTTGTCCAACTTGGAGGAGTGTTGGGATTGGTCCATTACACCTTTTTAATCTTCTTAGATGCCTCTTGAAGGAAAGTTGACATCTTCAATGTTTTTGGGTCCTCTAACTCTACATCAAAAATGAGTATCACAGTTTGAAGTGTGTGCATGGTTTGGGAGATACATGTGATAGTTTGTAGATGCTTTACTACTAGTAATGTGGACAGTGAACAAAGAAACTAAGTTTGTGTGTAAGGGCAGACTTCTAAAAGGTTTCATTGTTTTTGTACTAACTCAAACAAAGATTTATTAAGAAAATAATGGTTTGGTTGTGCCTTAAGAATTATAGTTTGTGTTTGTAAACAATGGTGCCATTATGGAAGATTTAAGACAACTTGTGAATGATATAATCATTGGTTGATGTTTTGAGGAACCTAGTTGATTATAATTAGTTATTTTCAAGATTTTCAAGGTTTTTTAAAGGTCCTTAAGGAATTGGGAACTCTTAATGCTAATTTGAGCATACGAATCAAATGTTTTGTGAAGGGAAATATAGTTGAATAAGTGTGTCAAGAAAGGTGTTGATTTCTTCCTTTGTACTGCATCAATTTGTGTAGAGGTATTGGAAGGTGTTTGGACCCTTCGAAGGAATGGGAGAGGCTTGGAGTTGTCTTAAAGGATGAATTTTCGTGAATGGTTCTAAGTTTCTAATCAGCTTTATGCTATGTTACAATCAATTTTATGATGGTTAATCTATTCTTTTGAGTTTTAAAAAGAGTTGAAACCAAGTTCTAATGTTTTGATAAAAAGATGATTGGGTTTGTTTGTTGATCTTCTTCAATTTAAGTTAGGGTCAGAAGTACCCTTGATGATTTGTGGATCTTGGTAGATGCTCTGCTTCAAGATTAAAATGGTAATTGGAAAGTGTATATAATTGTGTCTATAATGGTAATTTAAAATGTGCATTGACAACCTAAGGTTATAATGACAAACAAAAATGAAAGCAAGCCATAATATAATGAAATAAAATGTGTAAAGACTTCACATACCTTAAAAACCAGACTTTCAAATGGAGGAGTTCAACCCAATTATGTAGCCTTAGCTTCTTATTTCTTCAAACTCCACAACAATTTGACTTGTTCAAAATTTTGTTCCCTTCCACACTTCAATTGTATATCAGATTTCAATGAAATTCAAACTTCAATTGATATTATATGTCTTTCAACGTGGAAACTCTGATATTTCAAGCAAAGGTGGTAAAAAGATCATGGAAAAGGTGATGGAATGTGAAAAACATGCTTGCACATGTCACAACATCATAAAAAAGCTGCTTTTTGTTGGAGCACGCATAGAACTAGGGGAATATGCAGACTTTGGGCCTTGAAATCATGGAAATATAGATTT
Organism: Sequoiadendron giganteum; assembly: GCA_007115665.2. Classification (NCBI taxonomy): domain Eukaryota; kingdom Viridiplantae; phylum Streptophyta; class Pinopsida; order Cupressales; family Cupressaceae; genus Sequoiadendron; species Sequoiadendron giganteum. The sequence continues at coordinate 344,162,156 of CM021102.1, read as the reverse complement.
TTTTACCATTTTAGTGGAGTAAAAAATGCGCATGCGTTATGTGAAATATGGTTTTCTTATATTTCTGAGAGTGGGAGGGAGAGGGGGGGAGAGTGGGAGATAGAGAGGGAGGGAGAAGGGGAGAGTGGGAGAAAGAGAGAGAGGAGGGAGAGAGGGGAGGGTAGGAGATAGAGAGGGGAGAGGGGAGAAAGAGAGTGGGAGAGGAGAAGGGGAGAAGCTTAAGAGTGGGAGACCAGGAGGAGATAGGAGAGGGAGGGAGAGGGTGAGAGGAGGAGTGGGAGAGTGGGAGAAAGAGAGAGTGGAGGGAGAGAGGGGAGAGGGAGACAGAGGGAGGAAGAGAGGGGAGAGTGGGAGAAGGGGAGAAGCAAAGAGTGGGAGACTGAGAGAGTGGGACATAGAGAGGGGGGGAGAGAGGGTGAGAGTGGGATAAATATAGAGTGGGAGAAAGAGAGAGTGGGAGGGAGAGAGGGGGAGAGTGGGAGATAGAGAGGGAGGGAGAGAGGGGGAGAGTGCGAGAAGCGGAGAGTGGGAGACCGAGAGAGTGGGAGAGAGTGGGAGATAGAGAGGGAGGGAGAGAGGGGGAAAGTGGGAGAAACCGTAAACCCTAAACCCTAAACCCTCAACCCTCAAACCCTAATCCCTTAATCCCTATACCCTCTTAATCCCTCAACCCTCAATGCTCAACCCTTAAACCCTAATCCCTCAACCCCTATACCCTCTTAATCCCTCAACCCTGAACCCTTCAACCCTAATCCCTCTACCCTTATACCCTCTTAATCCTTAATCCCCCAACCCTCAACCCTTAAACAATAATCCCTCTACCCCTATACCCTCTTAATCCTTAATCCCTCAACCCTCAACCCTTAAACCATGATCCCTCAACCCCTATACCCTCTTAATCCCTCAACCCTCAACCCTCAATCCTTAAACCCTAATCCCTTAACCCCTATACAATATTAATCTGTCAACCCTCAACCCTACACCCTTAAACCCTAATCACTCAACCCCTATACCCTCTTAATCCCTCAACCCTCAAACCCTAATCACTCAACCCTCAACCCTTAAACCCTAATCCCTCAACCCCTATACCCTCTTAATCCCTCAACCCTCAACCCTTCAACCCTAATCCCTCTACCCCTATACCCTCTTAATCCTTAATCCCTCAACCCTCAACCCTTAAACCCTAATCCCTCAACCCCTATACCCTCTTAATCCCTCAACCCTCAACCCTCAACCCTTCAACCTTAATCCCTCTACCTCTATACCCTCTTAATCCTTGAACCCTCAAACCTCAACCCTTAAACCCTAATCCCTCAACCCCTATACCCTCTTAATCCCTCAACCGTCAACCCTTAAAACCTTATCCCTAAACCCCTATACCCTCTTGATCCCTCAACCCTCAACCCTCAACCCTCAACCCTTAAACCATAATCCCTCAACCCCTATACCCTCTTAATCCCTCAACCCTCAACCCTCAACA